>OY856413.1:148567500-148660000 GCA_963693085.1 Alisma plantago-aquatica
TTCAATTTAGACTATACAATATGACAACTTTAAATTGTATGAAAGGGATATTTATGCTTGGATTGTCTATTGGGGATGAGGGATGAAACATAACATGAAAGCCCATATCTTTATACACCATGGTTAATTAACCAAGTAGACCAAATTCAAGAATTGTATGCTACCAATAATTGTTTATATTCTATAGTCATGGAGTTTATTTTTTTTTATTATGTTAACATTGGACACTTTTTAGTTCCTTAAGCCATTAATAAAGGATAAAACCTAATGATAGATCCATGTATAATATGAATTTCATTTACTTATTCATGTGACAAAAAGTAAATGTACATTGTTAGATGTTTCATAAGCTTGTGATTTTTTTTGTTTGAGATGATGATCTTGTCTGAACCTTGGTAGTGGTGTGTGGTGGAGTATGGAGACTTGAATGTCTAATGTCTCTTTTACACCCTCAATCTATCTTATTTTTACACCCATATATTCTCTAGCCTCACTTTTTCAGTATAATTAAATTCTTTCACTGTTTGAATATTTATGTATGTGTAGCCGTGAGGAAAAGTCTAGGGATCAAAATAGGAAAATAGATTTAATTAGAAAAACAAACTACATCGGGCCACCCATTTAGTATGATTTTGTTTAGTTTAAATCAAAACTATGAAAGTCCTCAAATTTCTCATAATTTGTTCTTATTATGGGTGGCTCTTCAAGTGATTTTACATATATATATATATATATATATATATATATATGTATGTATGTATAGTCAGGCTAGAATACACTCGAGTGTATTCGGAGTAGAATACACCGAAGTAATTTTTCATGATGTAATATTTATTTAAAAAATCTAATCCATTGATCTTATTCAACATCTTGTGAATAACTCATATGCAAAATTTTGGTACATGTGGACATTTATAGGTCATGTTATAAAGACCACAAAAATTATGCATTTGAAATTAGTTTCGCGCGTCGATTTTGTTGCCCTTGGATGAGTAAATTATACTCATCCAAATGAGCTCAAAATTTGTATGTAGCCTAATTATAGTATGACGATGAAGATCAATGATTTACATTTTGTAAAAAATAGTCTTGATATGCAAACACACTTGAGTGTATTCGTCCGATCTGTACACTCAAGTGTATTCTAGTCTCTCTCTCTCTCTGTGTGTGTGTGTATATATATATATATATATATATATATATATATATATATATATATATATATATATATATATGTTGTCCACATGGAGACAACATCTTTATATATATTGGCAGTCAACTACAAACTGAGTGTCTTGCTTCCCTGTTTGCACACTCCATGTTTTTCCATTTCTCTCCCTTATCACATTACCTATTTTTTATCTGTAATTCCGCCTACTCAGATTACCAACTTGTCTTTACCCTTGCATTCTATTGATCCATGCCACCTAGATGACCATCTTTGCAATCAAGAACATGAATCCTTATATATGGCTACACATGTAAGCGTATGTTTCCATGGGAATTGTGGCCTGAGTCCGCAACTCACAAGAGATCCATTATTTATGTACTTGGAGGTTTCATTTATAGATATTGGCCTAGCAATGCAGTTCAGAGGCGCTTCCATGTGACAAGGATAGGATTGTCTATGACCAGCTACAACCATAATCCAATAGGCATTGAAGTCGATAAAGTAAAAGTCCTTACCTCCAACATTGTGGCCAATACGGTTGGCCAGTGATGTAGGGTTGTTGAGTGTAGGCAGAGGGGGTTATAACAAGCAGTGGTGGGGTTTGACGCGGGGGCGAGTGGACAAATTGTGAAGCTGGACACATGGTCCATAGTAGATTACCCCTATATATATTATGATTGATTTTTTTACATGGTTTTGTAGATGGTGAAAATGGTTTGTTGCCAAATCTATACACAAAACTAACACTTATTTATATCTTATTTTGCATATAACTCTACAGTCGATATACAAATTTGATGTCTTCATAATGACATTACTATTTTATGATGATGTTGCATATTTGACATTTTCATTGCATATTTAAGTTTGTGATGCTTTGTGAGTGATAAATTTATATAATCTTTTCTTTAAATTTATATAATCTTCTTCTAGAAGTTACATATATATAAGTGCCTTTTCTATATGTAGTATACCCCATGATTGTGCTATTGGAGGGAAGGAGAATATATGTGGGCCAATTCAAGGGCAAAAATTGAAGGAGACAATGATTGGCTTCTTATGTCCACTATTGTCTGACAAGGATAGAAAAATTACATTGATCACTCATGATCCCGGTTTTTCATGTCTCTAATTGAGCTATTCCTTTTGTCTTCTCTGATTGCTTATTTAGCGCTCAAGATATGCTTTTCTTGTTACCATTTTTTATGCTGGGTAGGTTTGGAGAGTTTTATTATCATGATAGACAGACCTTGTCAGGATTCATGAAAATCAACTTTGGGATTTATTTACATGCTTCCCACCTAGGAAGGAAACACATATCAGCATGGGCGATTTTCTTATTTTATGGGTGAGTGTTTCTTCCCTTTTCTATTCTAGTATTGCTTCATCTTAATGCTGGTCACTTCAACAAGACTTATTTTCCTTCTGTTGATATATTCATATTTAGTTACACCATTAATATCATCTTATTTAGTATAGAAAACTTTAGTGATGAGCTTTTATGTATTGTAGTGCCATTAATATTTCTCTTAATGGCATCCCAATAGTTTATATCATCATCATTTATAGTTGAATTTTCTTGTGCCAAGTCACTTGGTCATTAGCATCTTTAGTTTAAGTTGTATTGAAATGAAATGTATTACCTAATTATGTCTTGAGCACTATAATTACCTTTTGAACATAGATTACAATCTTACATGATTTATTATACCTATATTTAATACATTCCTTTTGTTCTTAGATGCCAACACGTTTGCAACTTCCAACATCAAAGGAAACCAAGGTTTGTAATTTATTATCGTGTATGTAATGTTATTACGTTACACATAAATGAAGATTCATTCAACATGCTGGATTTTTTGTATTATACACAGTTTCAGTTTTGCATAAATCAAATAGTCCTATTTGTTAGGATTTTTCTAACTGTCATAGATGTAGGTGGTGGTACTTTCCATAAATTGGCGGGGGTTGTATAGATGTTGGAGTCGTGTCATGCATGTCTCTATTTTTGACCAGTATGTTCTAAGCTTCTAACTCAGCGCAATACCCATTTCACATCCAACCAACATATTTTTTTTTTGAAGGTCAATGACGGGTATAAAAATTGGTCTAGTGTATGAAAATGGGAGTGACAGATTGACAAACTGAGAAGGAAGCTGCCAAGCAGGCCTTTGCATCTAGATGCATAACACTGAGCGGCACTCTTAACACAAATCATTTTAAAGTCGGAATACAAATCAGTGAGTCGAATCATGATCTCATCCAATAAATATACCATGTTCCAGTAGCTATATACTAACTTTGTGCCTTCATGCAAAGATAAACACTAGGCTAAGGAGATTCAAATGCTAAAGACAATTTGCATACATCATTTTTTCCTCTATCGTCAGCACTATTATATGATTAAATCTAAACTTGACTAGGGCATAAGCTGACAAATGTAACTATTGTACAGTAGTTGGTAATTGATTTGGTTTACTTTCTCTTTTCCAGAATTCTATTCCATTTGTGTATCAGAACAATGCGTATTTGTACAGGTTGATCAGATTGCTGAAAAGTAACAAGGAATATTGATGTCTTCGGAATTGAAGAAGAGAGCACAACAAGATCGTCCGTCTGCAGCATCATTACTTTTTATTTTTTATTTGAGTTCTAGTCTTGTACAACAGTCTCTATCTGGAACATGTCAAAAATTCATGTCTATTTGTTTGTACCTTGTGTATCATACTTTTGATGAAATAGAATAATTTGTCTTGTATTTTTAGAGGCCTATCACCAATTCTGAATGATCCAATTTGTCGTTCTGATTGAATTAACTACTAAATATTATGGTCGATTGTGCATTCAAGATTCAAAAGGCTAGATAATCGAATAACATTAACAAACCAAATGAACGATCTTCCCATCTACATTATTATTGTTTAACCATCTCCACGCTTCCTGCCATGTAAGATTTCAGCACAGAAAAGTGTCTTTGCCACTAATTTTGCAGGGATTTTTCGACGTATTTTTGGGTGGATGATTGGCTCCCGCCGAATGCTGCTGTACATGAAATCGAGATTTTTCGCACCATGAAAAGTGTGAATAATTTTTTACAGTACGTTTTTCCACGCTTTTGTCTAGCCATATCTCGTGCAGCAAGGGATTTTTCCACGCTTTTGTCTAGCGTGGATGCCATATGTTTCCATGCTTATAAACGTGGAAGAAGTAATCTGCCAAGCGTGGAAAAATCCCTTGCACGAGATATGGCTTCTATGAGCTTGATTTGGCCGTCTTTGTTTATTTCTTATAAACCATAATGTAAGTATATGGTTGAGATTGCTTAAATATGTTCTTGAAAAAGCAATATATATATATATATATATATATATATATATATTCCTTAATTTAAAAAATGTAAATCAGAGTGCCGGTTTTGACTATAAATATCCATTACTTAAGGAACCATATTTCTTGGAGTGCTATACTAGGCAATTTTTTTTTTCTTGCAATGTCTTCTGTAATGACATTCTTCCTAATATGTATAGTTATAGTCAATTTTACAATAATTATTTTTTAACAATTTCATTAACTTTTATTCACCGTGATAATTTATTATGTGGATAATGGAAATGGGTTTTTTTATTATTTGAATTTGACCATTATCGTTTTATTTTCATATTTATTTATTTAAACTGTATCATAGTTTCATTATTCCTCGGGTTCGTCATAGGTTCCAATGGGGTGCTTATCACGACCAAGCCCACCCTTTCCCACAAGGCAACGTGCAACCCAAACTTTCAATAATAAACTATTAGAAAGCCAAGGACAGTGATATAGCAACATCCATCATTATATATACCGAACACAATACTGTGGATTACCGGATGGTACTTATGGATCAGAGCAAAATCCTATATATGCATTCTTCCTGTTTCCACTTCTACCAATATTAGATAGGAAGAACATGTTCTGAAACCATGCCTACTTTTCTGGTCCTCGGCTTCCTTCTCTGTGCAGCATTCTTGCATACGGCACCAACAGCAATGGCAGCTCCCCCGACAACTGCGGAGCTGACAAATTGCCCCAGGCAGTGCGGCTCCGTCTCCATCCCGTACCCCTTCGGCATGAAAAGCGGCTGCTACCTTCCGGGATTTCAGGTTGAATGCAACAGCTCATCCGGTTCTCCGATGATACGTCTTCCAGGGCCGGAGGAACCTGCAACAAACAAACTCTTGGCTGTCACAAACATGTCCCTGGATGTGGTGACCGTCTTATCAGGAGTAGTTGCATATTGCGGAAAGGGCAATGACTCAACCGGCATCTTAACTCAACTGGCAGGATCGCCCTACACGCTCTCCTTCACTAGGAATACGTTTGTAATCCTTGGTTGCGATTCCTTCGGAGTTGTAAGGCCCGGCGACATGCCAGCAGTCGCTTCTTGCATTTCTAGCTGCAAGCAGAACTCCGACATTGTTAACGGCACGTGCAATGCGCTTTCCGGGTGCTGCCAGGCCGCCATTCCCAAGTCCATGAAGAGCTTCAGTATCACTGTCGGGGCAGGTGCAGGGAAAATATATAACGAGACGTACACAGAGGCCGGGCTGTGCAGATACGGCTTCTTGGTCGACATAAACCAATACATATTTCGGACAACCGATCTCTCTGACTATTACGGATCCAGGGGAACGCAGTCTGTTCCAACTGTCCTCGACTGGGCTATCGGAAACCGCAGCTGCATCGAGGCGAAGAAATTCCCTGATTATGCTTGTGGTGCCAACACTAGCTGTGTTGATTCAACCAATGGCCCTGGTTATCGTTGCAGTTGCCTAATCGGTTTTAGAGGAAACCCATATTTACAAGACGGTTGCCAAGGTACGAACTAATACATAACGTTTCGTCAATATTCTTTAGTTTATTATACAGAAGAAGCGTTGATTACTTTTATTCACTCGAAAAACTAGAGATTTGAACTCATTATCTCTACGTTAAAAACCAACGAATAATAAATAAATCAACTCATAAGAAGTGACTGCTTGGTCGTTCTCATTAACCACACTTAGTTATTGTTCTCTTAAAGAGCCCTCAAAATTTGACATCTTTTCTATAAGACTTGTCCTTAATTAAGAAACTTGATAGGATCGAATAGAATTTCTTTGTAGTGTAAGTTGATGTTCTTTTTCTGGTTCGGATTTTGAAGAGGAGTAGGAAGGATATGAGACATGATGCACTATCCTATAGAATAAGTATAGGATTCGTCGTATTTTATCAAAATTATTGTTTAGTCATAATACTTTGTAACCCACATCCATTTGTTAAGCTATATTTCGTTTAGATAGACACTGAATAATAGAAAGCAATGAGCGTAATGTGTAGCATGATTATCGAAAGAAAAAAAACAGTAAATTGTAGCATACGACCAACTAAATAAAGTTTCACATGTTTGAAACGGTGGCGAACTTGCAACGCACTAACGCAGTTCGACAAAGGCCCCGGTTGACAACCTTGTAAACAATAAACTTAATGACTTATATTTCTATAATAGTAGTGCCCATCCATCTATTCGACGGTGACAAGCCGGAATGAGAAACCCTCAGGGGCCGTTTGGGTAGAGCGTTGCACGGTGGGATTGTAGTTAAATACGGTGTACAAAATACCAGTTTTTATCAAGATGTGGTTTGGGTACATGTGGAGTAGATTGCGATTACCAGCATTCCCAGTACGACCTAGTTTGGCCGCTGATTTCTTAAATTCAGGTATTTTAGTATAGTAACACATAGCTGGTTACATTATGCGTGGTACTTAGGGCATGTTTGGTTAGTTAAATTTTATTTTGTCCATCATGTATTGCTGAAATGTTGTATTTTCAAAATCCCGCAAAATAAAATTTTATGTTTAGTTTGTTGGATTTTGTAAGTGCGAGATTTATCTTTTTTCGTGTCTGTTGTCTTGTCCATGATGGATTTTGGCATCCGGGAGAATTTTGATGGAGACTAAAATATAGATTTTTATTCTATCTGAAAATCCCGGGATTAGACAAATTTCTCCAATCCCGCAAAACCAAACATAAAATTTGTAGAACTGAAGTCCAAAATACAATCTAATATGACAGAATCCAGGTAACCAAACATGCCCTTATAATCGCTACTCCGTAATTGTTGTAACGGCGATGACGTGTTTCACCGGTCACACCGATATCAGATGTACTGATAATACCAACATCCTTTCCGGTTTCTGCATGGTTTTGTTATTCTTCCTCACGAACAGACAACAAAATGTGCAAGCCCAGTACTGGTCACCCCTTGTCGTGCCTTAATGATAATGACGTTATCTATCGGAATACCAGTATTTGAGGAGTTGTCGGCCAAACTAGGCCATATACAGTGGAATGTAGTTTACCAAATCCAGTCGATATTGGCGTTATTCAGAAATTCCACCCCGGCGTGCGCATCATTTTCTCACACTGAAAAATATATACTAACACCAAGATTCTGCAAAATTTAAAACACACAATAGGGGGGCTGAGTTTATAAAAGGGAGCTGAAAAAAAATACAAACATCAAGATTCAAACATGCACTTTCAACACAACTGAAGGTACAATGTACCACTTCAGCCATACACTCTTTTTTATTTGAGTACTATAAAATATGTATATATCTAAATATTGTTAGTACTTTTATATTTATATAAGTGTATTTTATCATTTTTTTTGCCCCTAGCAGAAATACATGTGGTTGAATCTTCCAATATGGAGAAGAAGGATTCTCCAATAGCAGCAACACATTTGATGTGATTAGATCCGATAATTTGCAAATCAAAAGTACTCTTGAGTACTCCATCCAAATGGGACTTCGTTTACACCAACCCAAATAAAAAATAGCCACCTACTTCCGTCATGACCGTGGTCATGTGTTCGGGTCATGTCAGATGACCCCAAAGCTCGCAACCCTTGCGGTTGCATGATTGTTAACCTCTTGCCTAAATGGCTGAATTCGACGAGGTCCAAGGATAAGAACAATCTTTTGGGAGCCATATCAGACAAGAACCATGAACTTGGAGGAGGAAGGGGAATATGATAACGTTTAAGGACGACTATTTTAGGGAGGTGGAAAATTGGATCAAAACATTCAAACTCATGTTCATTGGCAATAATCCATCCAATTAAATGCACTTAATTGATTTTCAGCTCAACTCTGCAATAAGAACAAAAGTAAGACATTCAACAAAATTTCATACAGGATCAATATTCTTTGTACCATATTGATCATTCATATGACTATTGTATATAGTTATAACAATCAATTTGTCTAATACAGTCACTCTCAAAGTTGGTTTGGGTTTTATCATCCAATTCAGTAAAAGAAGTGAATGACAATTGTGTTGGATAATGCACCTATTCTAATTTCTTAAGATAATACATATTATCTTACATTATTGGGTAAGTTCAAACTGCTCATATATTTGTAATAGAAGAAGTTATTTAGTCTTATCATCTCCTACTTTCTTATTAGTTTGGTTGTATCTTCTTATTACCATTTCCTATAAATTAGTTGTTTTTGTTGGGGTTGTCTTTATTTTATTATTTTATCTTATCTTGTCCTACATAGGTTATATAGAGAGGACCAAAATTTATATGATATAATGTGCACCATCGACATAGGGAACCAAATAGTACGCCAAAAAGATACACAATGAGGGTCTGGAATGAGTCAGGGGTTACAAGATTATATTTTGAGGAGTGGGATTCTGAAAGAACAATAATTCCTTTTAAACATTTGAAATTACTGAATATAATTTGCGATCTTCTTTGTCAAATATGTTCTCTCGTTAGATTTTTTTGTGATTGTTAACGATCTCGACCGGGTCATTATTCATTTTTTTACATGCTTTTCTTGAATGTCACAAAATTAAATTTCTTTGGTTTGAAGCTTATATATGTTATTTCAAATTTCTTAGTGAAGCCCATCAGTATATTAGAATAATAAGGAACATGATGGGTTTTGATATGTCTTAGTTCAACCTTTTCAAGAATTAGATTTTAGTCCTACTCTACATGTTTGATCTCCAATGAATAATAGGGTTGTAGTCACATATAAGGCACACTTACGAGAAGGATGCTTGTTTAGTTGAATGATAGATATGAATAATTTAATTAGTGGGGAACTAAACATTTGATATAATATATTGTAGTTATACGGATTCTATATCCAACATTTAATATTGATGGATGCATATTAGTGGCTTCTATAAGGTTTGCTACTTACATGTTTTCCATAGATGTAAGATACAAAAATTGAAGGTACATCTTGTTTGAGGGAAGACATACTAATCAACATCATTATTATTAGTGATGTAGATCTATTGTGAGTGTATATATTTTCACTCCTAAGTTAATGTCTATTGAGATAATGAACAACTCATTAGATTATCCATATTTGATGAAGTGGTAAACCCATCATGATTAAATAGGCACACATAACTACTTAGTGAATATTAGGCCTGGTCGGGAAGAGGTATTGTAGGATACCCATAATACTTGTGTATAAGGTGGGGCTGCAATTTTTGCTTTGAAGTAGATCCTTTAAAAAGTTTATTACTATTTATGTACATGTGTGGTTACTCTCATTTTGTTGTACATGTATATAAAGATGAGAAATCAATGGATATGAAGACTATTGCTGAAGCTTTGAAGACAATCACTCACAAACAGCAAGCACTTGAAGCTTCACTTGGGAATATGATAAGAAGAAGAACCCCCAAATTCAGCAAGTTAAAGCTGCTACGGGAACATGTGAAGCTTGCCACACATCTGATCACCCCACACTATCATGTGGGTTGCTTTACAATGTAATGATGGATATGCAACCACCGCAACAATAGTATGAACCAATTATCGAACAACCTGAAGAACAGATACCCGAGAAAGTAAACTCCATTCATTCAATACCGGGACAAGCTTACTATAACCCAAGCCAACCAAGAAATCACCCCGGGTTTCAATATGGAAATCCCGCGGGGACTGCTAATCCACAACACCAAATGCAAGGGGGATCTTCTAATAGACTGCCACCATGATTTCAAAGCAACTTTAACCAGTATCAAGGGAACCTTAGAAATAACCTACCAAGATCCAACTACCAAAGCAATCCCTCTGCTTACTACCAATACACCCATCCTCCTCTACACCCACAACTACCCCCTCAGCTGCAGTAATCGCAGCAGCCTCAGTTAGCACCACCGCCACAACAGTCACCTCAAGGACAACAACAATTTCAACAGAAAAATATCCCTTCTCAGCCCACTGATGAGATAACAATGATCAGGCAAATGCTACAATCACAACAAACTATGCTCGCTAATCAACAAGCCCAACAGAAGGCTGTAGAGGGTAAATTAGCACAAATTGTTGCTTAGTTGAAACCTCCAGCAGGCACTTTTGCTGGCCAACCAGAGTCAAACCCAAGACATGACCAGAATAGACCGGAGCAACTGAATGCTGTCACTACTAGGTCAGGTCGTGTCTTTCGCGAAGCTACAAGGATCACTCCTGATAATGATGATACATCTGTCTTTGTTCCAAATGCAAGCCCAAGTCTAGCAACTGAGAATTCTGTAGAGACTGAAAAAGGCAAGGAAAAGGATCGAGCCTCCATGGAGTCAGAGGTCCCACAATATAAACGTAGGATACCATATCCAGGTAGATTGAAAGAGACTAAGATGGATACCAGATTCCAAAAATTTAAGGAGGCGATGAAGAAACTCTATATCGACATCCCTCTCCTCGATGCCCTATCTGAAGTACCAGCTTGGGCTAAATACCTAAAAACTTTGCTATCAAGGAAATACATTACTGAAGAGCAAGAGACCATTAAACTAGCTCAAACTACTTCTGATATCATCCTTAACAAGATGCCGAAGAAAAAGAAGGACCCTGGTTCCTTCGGCATTCAATGCTACATTGGAAATGCATCAAACAAAAAGGGATTAGCTGATCTAGGGGCCAGCATATCAATCATGCCCTATTCCATGTGCAAATGATTAGGTTTCACCGACTTGCTGCCCACAGTAATGACAATTCAGTTAGCTGACTCTACCATTACCGCACCTCTGGGAATTATTGAAGATATTCCAGTTAGGATAGGCAAAGATGCCTATGTCCCGTGCGACTTTGTCATCATGGATATCAAGGATGATTTGAGATACCTGATTATTTTTGGCAGACCTTTCCTCGCCACAGCATGAAAGACCTCCTCTTGAATGCTGGGGCCTTTCATGCTATCTAGGAGAAAGACCTCCTCTTATCGATGTTGAAGCCAGCATGAAAGGCCTCAACATTCAAGAGGAGGTCTTTCTCCTAGACGCAATACATCAAATGTCGCAATTAGAAACATTTGAGCCATCAGACGAGTTAGAGAATGTTCTAACCAACCCAGAAGTCAAATTCTCTGCAAATGAATTGGTTCAACAGTGTGTGCAACAGTTAGAGAAGGCCGAAGAAGAACTGACGGCCACCTTTGAAGAACTCAAAGTTGTCACCATTTTAGAAGCAACAGAGCCACCTAAGACTCTTGAGATGAAGACTCTACCCATGGGACTTAAACATGTCTTCTTGGATGAGGAAAAATTATGTCCGGTTATCATCAGTTCCACCCTAACAGAAAATTAGGAAGAAAGGCTTCTTGATTAGCTGAAGAAACACAAGAAGGCCATAGGGTATGAGATAACTGACCTGACAGGCATAAACCCTGCCTTATGCATGCATAGACTGCCCATGGTCAAAGAATTTAAGCCATCACGCGAACATCAGAGGAAGCTAAACCCTAATCTCAAAGAAGTGGTTCGCCTTGAAGTCCTCAAATTACTGAAAGCCGGCATAATCTACCCGATCTTAGACTCTCAATGGGTCAGCCCCGTCCAAGTAGTTCCTAAAAAGGGAGACACCACAGTCGTGCTTAATGACAAAAATGAGTTAGTACCCACTAGGACGGTGACGGGGTGGAGGATGTGCATTGACTATAGGAAATTAAACAAATCCATGCGGAAAGATCACTACCCTCTGTCCTTTCTCGATGAAGTCCTAGAACGCTTAGCCCATCAGAAATACTTCTGCTATCTAGATGGTTATTCCGGGTTCTACCAAATCCCCATACACCCGGAAGACCAAGAGAAAACTACCTTCACCTGCCCCTTTGGAACCTATGCCTTTAGAAGAATGCCATTCGGGTTGTGTAATGCACCCGCTACATTCCAAATGTGTATGTCCGCCATTTTCGTAGGATTAATAGAATCCATAATGGAGGTGTTCATGGATGATTTTTCAGTTTACGGAGATTCTTTCGATAACTGTCTAATCAACCTTGGACAAGTTTTACAACGATGTGAAGAAACAAACCTCATACTGAATTGGGAAAAATGCCATTTCATGGTAACTGAAGGTGTCGTCCTCGGGCATAGAGTGAGTGACAGAGGGATTGAGGTCGATAAGGAAAAAATTGATGTTATCTCAAAGTTGTCACCACCAAAAGATATAAAAGGAGTACGAGCTTTCTTGGGTCATGCTGGGTTTTACAGAAGATTTATCAAAGATTTCTCAAAAATAGCAAAACCCATGACCCAACTCCTGACCAAAGACACTGAGTTCATTTTTAACCAAGAATGTTTGGAAAGTTTCTCAACTCTAAAAAATGCTTTAATTTCTGCACCTATACTGAGAGCCCCAGATTGGTCGCAACCATTTGAAATCATGTGCGATGCCAGCGATTACGCCATAGGGGCCGTATTAGGACAACGGATCGACAAGAAACCTTACGTAATTTACTACGCATCTAAAATGCTCGATGAAGCACAAAAGAACTACACTACTACAGAGAAGGACTTCCTGGCTATCATCTACGCGTTCGAGAAATTCTGCTCCTATTTGATTGGATCCAAGGTCATTGTCTACACTGACCACTCCGCCATACGACACCTAATTCAGAATCAAGATGCAAAACCCAGACTTATCCGCTGGGTGTTGATGCTTCAGGAATTCAATTTGGAAATTAAAGACAAACACGGAGTGGAAAACGTCGTCAGTCGTATTGAAGTCGAGGACGACGATAAAGTTCCTATCCGAGACTCCCTTCCAGATGAACAACTAATGAAGGTTACCCATGGATTCCCTTGGTATGCTGACATTGTCAACTATCTAGCTACCGGTATCATTCACCCCTCCGCTTCCTATCACGACAAAAGGAAATTCCTCCACGATATAAACCAATACTATTGGGATGAATCCTACCTTTTTCGTCTATGCACAGACGGACTTTTCCGTCGCTACTTATCGGAAGAAGAAATTACCCCCGTCTTAGAGCATTGCCATTCTGGCCCCACAGGGGGCACATGAGTGCAAAGAAAACCGCTATAAAAGTTATGCAATCAGGTTTCTTCTAGCCAACCATAGCAAAGGACTCCTATGATTTTGTGAAGTCTTGCAATAAATGTCAATTTTCTGGTAGCATATCAAAAAGGATGAAATGCCCCTCACCATGTGGCAAGAGATTGAACTCTTCGACGTATGGGGGATAGACTATATGGGCCCCTTTCCTTCTTCCTATGGTTTCTCCTACATCCTGGTTGTAGTAGAATATGTCTCGAAATGGGTCAAAGCTATACCCACAGTGTCCAACGATTCCAAACCTATTATTAAAATGTTTAAAGATATCATTTTTCCCAGATTTGGAGTCCCCCGAACAGTCATATCCGACGGAGGGACCCATTTTCTAGAAAGAAGCTTTGAAGCCCTCTTAAAAAAATACGGAGTTAACCATAAAACTGCCACACCTTACCATCCGCAAACTAGTGGTCAGGTTGAAGTCTCAAATAGACAACTGAAGGCAATCCTGGAAAAAACTGTCAATAGACACCGCACTGACTGGTCCACCAAGCTTCCCGATGCCCTCTGGGCTTACCGAATAGCTTATAAAACACCAATCGGGACAACCCCGTTCCGTTTGGTATACGGGAAATCATGTCATCTTCCAGTGGAACTGGAACACAAAGCTTGGTCGGCCATCAAACAACTAAATTTCGATCTTCAAAGTGCCGGAGAAAACAGACAACTCCAACTACAGGAGCTAGAGGAGCTCCGAATAACCGCCTATCAAAGTGCCAAGATTTATAAGGAACAAACCAAGATGTGGCACGACAGTCATCTTAGAAGGAAGGACATTGCCATGGGTGACAAAGTCCTCCTTTTCAACTCCAAACTCAAATTGTTCCCCGGAAAACTCCGCACGAAGTGGTCCGGGCATTTCACAATCAAACATATATACCCAACTGGAGCAATCATAATTGCTGACGATAATGGAGGAGAAAGGACAGTAAATGGCCATCAATTGAAAAAATACTACACTCCAGTTGATAAAATGCCGAGACAAACTATAGAGATCTGGGACGCCACGACATCATCATAGTAACATCAAAACCTCGTCGAGCCAGCGACGTAAAGCCCAAATGCTTCTTGGGAGGCAACCCAAGATCTGAGTTTCTTCTTTTATTTTCTATTCCTTTAAGTCACCTTAGGTTTATCTTCTAAAAATATAAAAATTTACATAACCAAAACAAACATAAAAAAATAAAAATCAAAATAACCTTAACCCTCCCAAACGGTCCTGAAACCGTTTGGAGCCAAACGGTCCTGAAACCGTTTGGAGCCAAATGGTCTTGAAACCGTTCGGAGTCCAAACGGTCGCAAAACCATTTGACCTAAGGGTTTTGCAAGGTCACCCCCCGAATCCTATAAATATAACCCCCTCCTTTTTCTTTCTTTTGACTCTCGAAGCTTTCTAAAACCCTCAGTTTACTGTTCCTTCTCTCCATCTGTTTCCCGCGCAACCTGCAGCACCGGTTCCTTTCGCCGTCCATCCTTCCCGGTTCCGTGTACCCTCACGACATTTGCACCCCCGTCTCTGACGCTCTCACCGTCGTTTTCCCT
Organism: Alisma plantago-aquatica; assembly: GCA_963693085.1. Taxonomy (NCBI): domain Eukaryota; kingdom Viridiplantae; phylum Streptophyta; class Magnoliopsida; order Alismatales; family Alismataceae; genus Alisma; species Alisma plantago-aquatica. The sequence continues at coordinate 148,582,627 of OY856413.1, forward strand.
ACCCTCAGCAGCAAGGCAAGCACATCACCATCGCTGACGCCGACAACGCCGCCGCGAGTACCTGTTCTATCGCCATCACCTGCGCACCTCCGCCGTCCTCGCTATCACCGCCGTCTACGACACTTCCACGATCCCCTTTTCTATCATCAACGACGACCTTATCACCGCCATCTTTGCCTTCGCCGACGGTTCCGCCTCTCTTCCGTCCGCTGCACTCCTGACGTTTCAGCTTCCAAATGGTCTTGAAACCGTTTGGCCTCTCACAATCGCTTAAGTTTTGACATAAAACCACATAAACACAAATAGAATCCAAATCTTTCTCTAATACTAAGCATATTTTTCTTACTCATGATCTTCCATTTTCAGAAATGGCATCACCAGCTAAGGAAGCCACAGGAACTGCCGACGCTCCATTCTGGACAAAGGAGCAATTACTGGAAAACCGAGATAAACTCCAAAAGATCATAGATAACTACAACACAACTGGACAGGCCCCACCAAAGGTCAAAATCATAGATATCCTGTGTGAAATTGATCATCTCAACAAATGCCTAGCTGAGGAGCCTGAAGAAGAAGTGCAAGAAATCTCCTCTAGTGATGAAGGCTCTGAATACGAGCCAAACCCCGAGGAAGAATCCCCACCTGAAAAAACCAAGGGGAAACGAAAGGTCTAGGAAACTGCAACTGGACAACCCTCAAAGAAACGCGCACGAAAACATGTCCACCCCGCCTCTGCTAGGGGACAAACCCTGGCAGCACCTTCCACCACCACTCCTACTACCACCCCCATCTTCTCAATTTTCACCACCACCACGCCCCCACCAGAAAACCTTTACATCCACACCATCCCATCCATCGACAAAATACTAAAACCAACAAAGTACGTTTGCTCAAGAGTACTACTCAAGATGGGGATCTACGACAGAATCTTCACAATGCTCGACAACGCCAATTTATCCAGACTCTGTTTCATCCCTGAAATCTCATATGTCGAACCCACCACAAAATTCTTTACCCATCTTACCAATGAAATGGTGGACATTGTGCATAGAGCAAGGGATGGGGGTGACCGCCGGCTGGTCACCAAGCTTTTCGGCAATGACATCGTGATCACAAAAAATCTTCTGAACAAAATCTTCATCCACAATCCTGATCAGCTCAAAAAAGTTGCAGCTACAGGAACAGAGATCTACCCATTCAATAAACATAACTTCTGGAAATCACTAACAGAGATCCCCAGTTACGAGGCAAAGACATGCAAAGCCTCCAATATTCAATCAGGGTTCATGCGCACGCTTCACAAAATCATTACCAGTGCGTTGTTTCCCAGATCAGAGGGAGGAAACGTTATTGTGGCCGACCTTTTAATCCTATGGTCTATCTTGCATGAAAAGTCGGTCAACATCGGACGACATTTGATACAAAAATTCTCCACCTACGCCATAGGAAAAGAAATTTGTATGGGAGGACACATAACCTCTATTATTAAATACCTCAAAATGGACAGATTACTCCCTCGCTGCACGAAGATCAAGGGCGACATCCTAACAAATGAACAAACCTTGAAGAACTCCTACATTATCAAGGAGAAGGATGCAAAACTACATTACATCTTCTGCCCAACAGTCCGATCTTCCAGAATCATGTTACCGCTTCCAGAGCTAGCAGACTATGACAAAGACAAATTTCTCTTCACTGATGAAGAGATTACCAAACTCTTAGCTCCGATCAAAGGACAAACTACGCCAACCCAAGCGGGACAGACTGAACTCAGCATCACCACCCCAACAGCTAGGTTGACAAAAATTCCTGTGAAATGACCCTCCACAAGACTTTCGCAGAAACAACAGCTGTCAGGAACACCAACATATAAACCGCATCCAGAAATAGAAACCCCCCTCCCCAATGAACAATTCACCACCTCATCTCTATCCATTGTTGGAGAACAATAAACTTTGTTGGAGAAGAAGCAGGAGAGGCACGATGTATACCTTTCTGGTTTCTTAAGCTAATTTGGGATGCACGCCCGTCCCTACGTCAGGACTGGAGCCAACCATGGTTCCAAATAATAAACCCGCAAGTCCAAACAACTGAGGGATCTGAGGATTACACTTTTTGCACTATCCGTCACATTCAAGCGCTAAACCAAGAAATCCCCTTTACAGAGATGATCGCCAAATATTTTCACTCCCTACGAGGGCGTTACGCCATGGAGCTTATTTGTGATAGAAGGTTCTTCAAGGACCCGACAATGGCACCAGACGATGTCCCCCGCTACCTCTTTTCAACAATCCAACATCCGCAACGACGACCTTTCAGACAAACCTTAAAAGAATTGGAGAAAAACAAATAACCAACCATAGTTCCCGAGCAAAGAAAATGGGACCCTTCCCAATTTGATCTGGCGCAGGATAAAGGGGAAACATATCTTTTGTCAGGGGCAACCATTAGGAGATCGCCATCACAAATGGTGCCCCTATATGCCATAGAACCAACCTTCCCAGATTTCAACCTCAGTGCTTGTAAAAGTCTCTCCGACAATGAACTACGTCTCATCATGTCACGGCTCTACGCCGAGAAAGATGATCTTGTTTTCATGTCCGGTGACATTTTAGTAATGGAAGACGCTTTACGAGAAACTATACAGTTCAAAGGGTCTCTATCCGTGAGCCTGATGGCTGCCTATCAATTTCTTATAGGACGAAATCACCCTACAACCTATATGGAATCCGCATACATGAAGGATGACCTCTTAAAGCTAAAGAACTTCGGAACAACTAAAGCACTAATCTCCTTCCTACAACACACAACACCGAAGTTTATCATGCTACCATTCCTTCACCATGAGCACTGGCTGCTTCTGGCAACAAATCTACCCGAAGGAACAACTACTATCTATAACAGTTCCGACAGCCAGTTCAATCCATGACAGAAGAAATACGTAGTGACACCGAAGATGCCCACAGAGGAAGTGGCGAAGGAATATGTAGACAGATTAATCGATGTTCTAAGTTAGTACACAAGGGCATACGACAAAGAACACTTTCATCTCCCATCTTTTAACCACAAATGCCCCCAACAAATTTGGGAATCAAATGACTGCGGCTTCCACGTCCTCTACTGGATGTACACAATCATAGCCCTTCAAAAACCAGTAGAGGATACGACAGACGTAGATTACCACACCTTATGTGGAAAGTTTGCTGCTAATCTCCTTCGCACACATGGCGCAAATAAAGGACTAACAGACGCCTGATGCCCTTGTCCTTGTACCTCTCAACCTATTCCCTTTGACACTATGAGGACAGAGTGAGTGATAAGTTAGGGGGGAGTAAACTGGACAAGGGCGAGGTATCAATTCTAAATCATTCCCTTTCTATCTTCTTCCTCAATTCCGTATAATTTTCTTTCTTAGTTTTCTTCGCACATATTTAGTCTTTGCTGTTAATAAAACCTACTTGGAACAAAGTCATCCCCAACTAACTTTAGAATCCAGTAGCCCTCAAGAGAAATAACAAGAACAACACAGACATGTAATGGCGAATTAATAAATCATCTTCACTCAATTTCCATGCTTTTGTTCCATTTCTACATCTGACCCTCCACATGACAACATCAGGGCCGCTATAAGCCAAAACAATCTCAAGGACGAGAGGGACATCAGGTGACATCCAAATCATGAAGCCTTGCAAGTGGACCACTAGTAGAAACCAAATAAGTGCATGTCGAACAACTCTAAGAATAGTTTTCTTCTCTCCAAATAAAAGAGGCTTGGCCGCCCAAATCAATATCCCTAAATATCCAAATCCCAAGCTTGTGAGTTTACGAATAAAAGCCAGAGTGTTGAATAAAACCATGAGAGTTGTGCCATAAATAAGGATCTATATGAATAACCAAAAAAGGTCTCGCCCGGCCGGTACATTCAGCTGCCCTCAAGAAGGCAGACGTGTCGTGCCCGGTAGTGAAATCCTAAGGTATCTAAATATATGAAAGGCTGATAAAGGACTCGCCCGTCCAGTACATTCAGCTGCCCTCAAGAAGGCAAATTTATCGTGCCCGATAGTGAGATCCTAAAAGCATAGACAACTCCTCCCCCAATTGAAGGGGGAGTTACAAACTAAGCCTTTAGCCAACCTGCGTACCCACTCTAGTTTCTGGTAGGATTCTCAGAGGAGTATAAAACTGATTAGAGTCAACGACATGCACCGAATAAAAAGTGGTCCCAATGCGGGCTAAGATATGGAAGAAACCTGAGATCCAAGCAACTCTCAATACCTGAAAGAGTTAAGGCAAAAATCTCTGATACAACCTTAGGAGATCTCAGGTTTAGAATTGAAGCAAGAGTATGGAAATCTAAACTGAATAAAATCGCCTCGTCATTGCATGCCTCAACTCTATCTAATTTGAGGACAAGCTAGACTCTAAGTTAGGGGGGGTGGTAACCTCCAATTTTGTGATGTTATCTTAGTAATTTTCTTCAGTTTTCCCACACTCTTTCTCAGATAAAGTAGACAAAATCTCTAACTATCCTCTTTTTATTGCAAACATACTGTTAGATTAACTTTTCTCCTTTTACTTACAGAAAAAGACACAAAAAATCACAAAAGACTTAAACAGGTCTCAAGACCGCATGGAGTCAACCGGTCTCAAGACCGCATGGAGTCAAACGGTCTCAAGACCGCATGAAGCCAACCGGTCTCAAGACCGCATGGAGCCAACCGATCTCAAGACCGCATGGAGTCATACGATCTCAAGACCGCATGAAGCCAACCGGTCTCAAGACCGCATGGAGTCATACGATCTCAAGACCGCATGGAGTCATACGATCTCAAGAGCGCATGGAGTCAACTGGTCTCAAGACCGCATGAAGCCAACCGATCTCAAGACTGCATGGAGTCAACAGGTCTCAAGACCGCATGAAGCCAACCGATCTCAAGACCGCATGGAGTCCAAACGGTCTCAGGGTCCAAATGGTTTCAGAATTCAAACGGTTTGAGAATCCAAACGGTCTCGGGGTCCAAACGGTTTCAGAATCCAAATGGTCTCGGGGTCCAAACAGTTTCCAAGACCGTTTGGACCCAAAATCACCAAACCGTTTGGACTTCACTTAAGGCCTACAAATAAGACCAAAAGGGTCCTCCCAAAGACATCAAGTTTTCAGACGCCCAGAGGCTGCCTCCATCACTGTAGATCTATTCCAACTTCCATCCTCCACCCAAAGACTGCCGATCTGAGATCCACGTACCATCTTGAAGCTGATTTCTCTCTCTTTGCCAAAGAAGGTGGGAAGAGAAGACCTCGTCATCAAGCAACCTGTGAAGCTTGAAGATCGTCACTCTCTTACTCTCTAAGGGGTTGACTTTCCTCTCTCCTTTGTGGGGATGATGCTCTCTCTCTCTTCTCACCCCCTTCTTTGTCCTTGTCATGAGCGAGTAGTCTCATTTCACTAGGGTGCGGGGAGTAGCCCCGCTACCCATGTTTTCATTTCATGTAATGTAATCCATAGTTTGCAATATAGAGATACTATCTTTTCAGTTCAACATCAAATGTTTAATGAATGCTTGTTGCTTGATCACCAACTTGTGTTATCTTTTATCTTTTAGTATGAATTGTCTATGTTTGTACTACTAGATTTGAAACTCGTTTGAATGTTGGTTCTTGGTGCATGTATCCACCATGCATCTGTTTCGCTATCTAGGAGTGTATCTCAAGAAGTGGAGTAAAGTCACTTCCATCGTTGTACTTTCATACTATAAAATGGAATCAGTTGACGTATGAAAGTACAACCTTGATGAGTTGAGGAACACACTTTGCAAAGGGAATGATGCAAAGTAGTTGACCATTCATTCGGGGATGGTTGACTTTTCAACATTCCCGCACTTCTCGTAGCTAGTTCTCCGAAAGGAAACTAAGTCTACAAAGATACTAACTGACTATACTCTTGTTGCAGGTTATGTTTTATTTTGCATGTCTTGATCCATATGTAGTGGCGGTGAAAACCAATCACACCCTAGTGACTTCTTATTATTGTTTAACATCCTTTAATTTACTTGCCTTACTTTACTTGCTCTTAGTTTAAAAACAACCAAACCAACCTTTTTATCTAAGCACCCACTATTAAGAGATTAAGTGAAGTTTTAACGTTTTTCATCTTGTTGCTCCCAACAAGACCGTTGTCTCGAGGATTCGACCCTTAACTATACTACGATAAGACTTACACGTATCTTAGTATACATGGGTGGAGTTCTCAATCTAGTATAAGAAAGGCTAAACTTAAAGACTTACCGTCTTTAGGATTTTTAGTGGTGCATGCATTTCCACGTGAGTGGAAGCTTTATCAATATGTATACACACATGTGTATTATTGTCAAAATTTATGTGTATTGTTGTATAAACCTATGTGTATTGTTGTGATACATATATGTACACATGTGTGCTCTTGTGTAGTGTTGTGTATAACTATTTGTATTGTTGTGTACATCTAATGTGTATTGTTGAGGAAACTTATGTGTAATATTGTATAATGGTTTGTGTATACTTGTGTAAACATATAGGTATTTTTGTGTAAGTCTATGTGATATGTTATGTACACCTATGTGTATTGTTGTGTATGTCTTTTGGGTACTATTATGTAAATGTATATGTAATGTTGTGTGCACCTATGTGTACTATTGAGTAAACCTGAGAATTGGTGCATACACCTATGTATACTGTTGTGTACGTCTCTTGTGTACTGTTGTCTATGTCTCTTGTGTACTATTGTGTACATTTCTCTATAATTTTTTGTAGACATATGTGTAATGTTATGTAAACCTATGGGTACTATTGTCTACATATATGTGTATAAATGTGTATTATTGTCTAAATCTATGTGTATTGTTTTATAAATTTTATGTGTGTTGTTGTTGCACATATATGTAAACATGTGTAATCTTGTGTACTATTGTATATATCTATGTGTATTGTTGTGTACATCTTTGTGTATTGTCTATAAACCCATGTATAGTATTGTATAAACCTATGTGTATAGTTATGCAAACCTATATGTATTGTTATATAAACTTATGTGTTAACTTGTGTACACCTATGTGTATTGTTGTGTATGTCTCTTGTGTACTATTGTGTATGTCTCCTGTGTAATATTGCGTACATTTATTTGTATTGTTGTGTACACATATGAGTAATGCCGTGTAAATTTATGGAAATTGTTGTCAACATATATGTGTATGCACATGTGTATTGTTGTATAAATCTATGTTTATTATTGTAAAAATATATGTGTATTGTTGTTACCCATATATGTACACATATGTACTATTGTGTATTGCTGTTTATAGCCATGTGTACTATTGTGTACTGTTCAGTAAACCTATGTGTAATGTTGTATAAATCTATGTGGACAGTTGTGTAAACCTATATGTACTGTTGTGTAAAACTATGTTTTATGTTGTGTACACCTATGTGTACTGTTGTGTATGTCTTTTGGGTACTATTGTACAAAATCTATATGTAATTTTTCCTGCACCTATGTGTACTGTTGTGTAAACCTATGAATTATTGTGTACACCTATTTGTATTGTTGTGTACAACTCTAGTGTATTGTTGTGTAGGTCTCTTGTGTTCTATTATGTACATTTCTTTGTAATGTTTTGTAGACATATTTGTAATGCTATGTAAACCTATGGATTTTGTTGTATACATATTTGTGTACACATTTACACTATTTTCTAAATCTATGTGTGTTGTATTATAAACCTATGTGTATTGTTGTTACACATATATGTACACACGTGTAACCTTGTTTACCGTTGTGTATATCTATGTATATTTTGTGTACACAAATGTGTAAGGTTGTCTAAACCTATGTCTAATATTGTATAAACATATGTGTATAGTTATGTAAACCTATTTGTACAGTTATATAAATCTATATGTTATTTTGTGTGCACCTATGTGTACTGTTGTGCATGTCTCTTTTGTACTGTTGTGTATGTCTTCTATGTAATATTGTGTACATTTAACCAAATTATTGTGTACACATATGTGTAATATTGTGTAAATTTATGGGTATTGTTGTCTACATATATGTGTACACACGTGTATTGTTGTCTTAATCTATGGTTATTGTTATATAAACCTATGTGTATTGTTGTTACAGATATATGTACACATGTATACTCTTGTGTAGTTTTGTGTATAACAATGTCCAATGTTGCATACATCTATGTGTACATTTCAAGAAACCTATGTGTATTGTTGTTTAAACCTATGTGCATTGTTGTGTAAACATATAAGTATTGTTGTCTAAACCCATTTGTTATGTTGTGTACACCTATGTGTATTGTTGTGTATGTCTTTTGGGTACTATTGAGTATATCTATAGGTAATGTTGCATGAACCTATGTGTATTGTTGTGTAAACCTATGCATTGTTGTGTATACCTATGTATACTGTTGTGTACGTCTGTTGTGTACTATTTCTATGCCTCTCGTGTACTATTGTGTGTACTTATCTGTAATGTTTTGTAGAAATATGTGTTATACTATATATACCTATGGGTACTATTGTCTACATATATATGTATACATGTGTATTGTTGTCTAAATTTATGTGTATTGTTATACAAATTTTATGTGTATTGCTATTACACATATATGTACACATGTGTAATCTTGTAACTGTTGTGTATATCTATGTGTACTATTGTGTACATCTATGTGTATTGTTCTGTAAAGTTATGTGTAATGCTGTATAAACCTATGTCAATAGTTATGTAAACCTATATGTATTGTCATTAAACATATGTGTTATGCTGTGTACACCTATATATATTGTTGTGTATGTATCTTGTGTACTATTGTGTATGTCTATATGTAATGTTGCATGAACCTGTGTACTATTGTGTAAACATGTGTATATTTTTTTGTACACCTATGTGTACTAGTGTGCACATCTCATGTATTTTTGTGTAGGTCTCTTGTGTACTATTGTGTACATTTATCTGTACTATTGTGTATACATACATATGTGTAATGTTGTGTAAACATGTGAGTATTGTTGTCTACATATATGTAAACTTGTGTACTATTGTCTAAATTTATGTGTATTGTTGTATAAACAAATGTGTATTGTTGTTAAACCTATGTGTATTGTTGTATAAATCTGTGTATTGTTGTATAAACAGTATGAGATCCAAGAACGGTAATCTGTGTATTGTTGTAGTCACCATCCTCTCGCAAATGATTTTGAAAAGCACCTAGAAGAGGTCAGTAGGGCGGTCGCTTCACCCAGTCAAGTCACAAGTATTTATCGTAGATTTAAAAGTTTGGGGTTGGAAATATCTAAGATGACAAGTCAAGACTGCAACTACAAAGGACGATGACATTTTTGTTAGAAGTGAGAGATCAATAATAGTGTTGTCGTAGGAAATAGCGGCAATAGGGTTGTAGTTGCACTTGATTTTTGCCCCAATCTTGTCCATGTCGATCTAGTCACCTGGATGATCAAGAGTGAATTGGTGATGAAATCAAGCCCCTCTCATCTATGTTCATGTAGATGATCCTCCTGGCATAACCAATCATCACAGTGATTAGGACAGGAATCTAATTACTCCGACTTTTTCCCCATTTATAGCTTCTCATGGATTTCTGGAACAATGTCTTTCCATAGTGTCTCTCCATCCTCTTATTTTGTAACTAAAGGATGAATGTCATATCGACCTTCTTACTTTCTACTTGACGATGGTAACCTCATTGGTAACACTATAAATTCTCCATGGTGCTATCTATTATCCTAGAATGAGGCCTAGAGTTTGGTCTTCATATCAATATTAAGAAGACACAAATCTTTTTCTTTCACTTGTACCAAGACTTGACCCAGACTTTTGATATGTTCCCTACTAACATATCTCGTCCTATGTGTGGAGTGAAGCTTTTAGGAGGCCCTTCTTCCATAGATCTAAGTTTTACCTTGGATTTTCACAAGTAACACGTGGCTAAGACCATTACAATGATGAATTTCTTAGCTTTGCTTCAAGATCCGTAATGCGGTTTTTTCTTCTCTGATCACGTGTTGGGATGGGTAAGTTGTTGTTTCCACTTCAAAAGATACCCTTAACATCTATCAGTTCTACATCGACTGATTTGAAATGTGGGAATCTTTATTTCTATAAATATTGCTGTTGGCATTGGCCCATGATTTAGTGATCTACAATGGTGCTTGGCCACGATTCCTATGCATCTCAGAGGGTTGTACATCAAGTCTTTCCATGATATCAACAAGTTTGCTTATGTTTTCTCTCATATCCACAACCAAAAACTTCAAGACCACATCTTGCATGAGTTTGGATCTGTACCTACAAGGGATTCTTTCTCTAATATAAGTGACACCATATGTAAGATCTTGCCATCCGTTTATTGGTCACAATTATCATGTATGCCTCTGACCACTTCAAAGACCTGATTTATTTTAGCAAAAACTTACTCCAAAACTATTTTCTAACAACTCACTACAAGTGGCCTCTCTCTGAAACAACTAGCTATCATAAAATCTCTCCAGGCCAAACATGCACAAGACTTCCTACTTGTCATTCCCATTGATGGTCATTGTTTGTCCATGTCACCAATTAAGTATCCATCTATCCTTCATTTTTGACTCATGACTCTCTTGTACCCAAGTGATGAACATTTTTCACTTTGCAACACCACATACCTCAAATCCTTCAGTGATAATCATGTTCATCGCTGCAATATACCCAAATATAAGTTTCCATATGACTTAGTTCATGATACCTTTTTTGTCCTAGCCTCTTGAGCTGGGTTAAAAGTCCCAAGAGAAACTTGTGTTGCCTTTCTTAGCACATGACCTGATGGTATCTACTTGAAACATCCTTGTGACATGTAGTACTATGGGATAGGGTTACTAAGTTAGTACACTTTCTACCAGTAAAGATAACATATATATCTAAGAAACTTGCACAATTATATGTCAATGAGATAGTACGACTACATGGTATCCCAACTACTATAGTATTAGATAGAGGTCCTCAGTTCACTAGTCATTTTTGGAAATATCTACATATAATGATGGGTACACAATTTAGGTTTATCATTGTGTTTTATCCACAAACAAATGGACAAACTGAAAGGACAAATCAGACCTTAGAGGATCTACTAAGAGCCTGTGTATTGCAGTTTTTGGGCTGTTGGGATATACACCTTGGGTTGATAGAGTTTTCCTACAATAATATCTATCATAGGAGCATTGACATGGAACCATATGAGGTGTTATATGGGAGACGTTGTATATCTCCTTTTTGTTGGTATGGGATGGGGGAATATCAGCTTTAAGGGATTGAGCTAGTATAACATACGGCAGAAAAGATTAAAGTCATTCAACCGTAGTTGTAAGAAACACAGGATAGATAGAAATCTTATGCTAATTACAGTCATAGACCTTAAGAGTTCCAAGTAGGATACATGGTGTATCTTTAAAGTCTCTCCTTGGAAAGGTGTTCTATGGTTCAGAAAGAAGGGTAAGCTATCTCCCAATTATATGAGACCTTATCTAGTAATTACACATGTTGGGAAGGTAGCTTATAAGTTGAAGCTATTACCTGAGTTGCTGAAGGTACATCCTATGTTTCACATCTCTATGTGGAGGAAGTGTCACCATGATACAGAGTTGACTCTTCATCCGGTTGAGGTAGAATTAGATAATGATATATCTTATGTAGAAGGACTTGTGTTGATCTTATATCGAAGGTTCAAAAAGTTGAAGAAAATGGACATGGTGTTAGTTAAGGTTATGCATGAGTCTCGATCGCGACGCTCACCACAAGTGGTGTGGGGTTGCAACACACAAACCCTTAATCACTTATCAACAATGCAAAACCCTAGAAACCCTAATATCACATGATGATGTCACACAATCATCCATGATTCACAAAAGGCACCTCAGTGCATCATCTTCTCTCCCATGATACCAAGGTACAAAGAACACGCTCATCATGTGACATTATGCAAGATAAACCTCGCTCATTGGTAAATTTCAAATTAGTCCAAAACATACACATATTTTGCAAGATAGCTCAAACATGAGTCAAATTGGACCAAAATGAAAATATAAGCTTGCCACATGGCATTAAGACATATCAAGAACTTAATTTAAGGTTTAAGAATCTCATAATACAAAGTAAGCACAACTAAACATTAAGCTAGGTCAGGAGTCTTACAACTATAAGCCCCTAATAAAGATTTTTCCCCCAAAATCTTATGCAAAAAGAGATGAATATTTCTTCTGAATCTCATCTTGATGCTCGCATGTGGCTTCTTCAATGCCATGATGATGTCATAAAACCTTAACTAACACAATGTTCTTTTTCTTCATCCTTTTTATCCTTCTATCTAGGATCAATACAAGCCCTTCTACATAAGATATATCTACCTCAAAAGATGAATAGTTAAATCTGTATCAAGGTGACACTTCCTCAACATAGAGATATGAAACATGGGATGTAACTTCTACAACTCAGGTGACAACTCCAACTTATAAGATACCTTCCCAACATGTGCAACATGACATACTACACACTTAGTTACAAACTCAACTACATCTCGCTTGAATCCTGGCCACCAGTACATATCTTTTAGGTTTTGATACATCTTGTTGCTACCTAGATGCATAGCATACATGGATGTATGAGATTCTTCTAGAAATAACTTCCTCAAACTGTTAACATCTGGTAGAACTACTCTTCCATGATAACAAACTATCCTATCCTCAGATTCATGAAAACCCTCATGCTTACTACCCCAATTCTATCTGAATTTTTTGTACCGTAGTACCATTTTGCTGGTCATTTCTGATCTATTTATTTAGTGTCGGATTTACTTGTAAATGTTCTAACAGACCTGCTAACATGGACACTTCCAATTATAAATTCATTTTATACAAGGAGACTAGCATATGTCTCTTATGACATACCAAAGCATTCAATTATGCTTTATCAAAGGATAATGACATAGAATACTTCCTACTTAAAACATATTCTACTACATTCATCTTCCTTGGATCATAATCTATAGTGCAATCATAATCTTTTATCAACTCCATCCAGCGTCGTTGTCACATATTCAATTCCTACTTGGTAAAGATGTATTGTAGGTTCTTATGATCAGTGAAGATCTGAAACTTCTCTCCATACATGTAACACCCCTGACCTGGGTTATGACCTAACCCTGGAAGTTTTGCCTAAATATGTAATTAATATACTTGTGAACACTCCCTGGCATGTAATTAAGTTCCTCAGGAACATTTACTTTCAATTTTGCTCCTTTATGTATAAAGTAGTAGCATTGTGTTGTATGCAGGGACCTATGTGCAAATTACCCAGTTTAAGGGATTGAACTTGCAAAATTCACAAGATAAGATGTTCCTTTGATGATGAAACATCATGTGAATGGTTATGGTAAAATTTGAGGGATTTCCCAAGCTTGAGCACCAAGGTGCAGCTGTGGAAGCAATTCCCATGCTTAGAAACCCTAATTTGGGGTAAAGTGCAATTTACCCAAATTGAGGGGTCCAACTTGTAATTTTCACCATCTAGAACATCTTTTATGACTCTTGTCATCATTTAGAATAAAAATGATGAAAGGGATACATCATTTAATAATTAAATGAGAAAAATGATCTTTGTGATAGAAATCACCTAAAATGGGTACAAAACCTTTACATGAATGTACCCTAGTTGAAGGTTGGATTCCTATACCCTTAGATCTCGAGTTTTCTTAAGAATTGCTTAAGAATTTGATGGGCTTGGGCGTGCTCTTGAGCAAGGAGGGACCTAGATGTGAATTTTTGGTTTTGAAAGGTCCTTGTGGTAAGAAATAGGCTTAAGCTATAAAAAGGCTTTTCCTTTGCAAATGAGCAAACGATTTTCCCCTGTTCCATTCATTTCCTTTCTTTCCCAAACGGCCAAGCCTTGCTCTGGAGCTCAGGAGAAACGACCAAGGGTGCAAGGTAGGTTTGGATTCCCCTTCTTGCCCAAATTCCATGGTTAGAATTCGGATTCAAGGACAAATTCATGGCTAGCTTACTTAATTCTATCTTTTTAGCCATCTTTTCTCAACCTTCCTTGGAGGATTAACCTTGGCCGACCTGTGGAGCTTCTAGGACGCCATTAAAGGCTTGGAGCTCGAAAGCTTGGAGCTCAAGGAGCAAGCTTTAGGCGGGTTTTATAACTCTAAACTTGATGCTTCGATTATACATCTTTTCTATGCATATAGTTGATAGATCTTCTTCTTCCCTATCTTCCCTTGCATCCTTGCAAGCAAAATCGTGAAGAACTGCTACTGTTCTTAAGGTGGAAGATAAGGGCGTTAATTACTATGCTTATCCACAGATTTTCACTTTATCAAACGACCTCCACCTATTGCTCAAAACGGTTTCAAACCGTTTGGTGGGCAAACGGTTTCAGGGTCGTTTGAGGGCAAACGGTCTCAAGACCGTTTGGTCCCGTTGACCAAGCGAAGACCGTTTGGGAATCTTGTTCATAATTATGTAGGTTAATCACCCACGAAATTTGAGAGGTTAACTCCAAAGGAATCGTGAGATATGAGCAAATCAATTAGCAAAACGAATTGAATTAATTTCTGATTTGCAATCTGTTTAATTTGCCCTTTTTGGGCAAACGGTCTCAAGACCGTTTAAGATGGTTGACTAAACGTTGACCGTTTGGTATTACTGTTCATAATGATGTTAATTAACGACTTACCAAATTTTATGGATTAATTCCAAACGAGTCATGAGTTGAAGGATGATTAATAGGGCAAACCCTAATTGAAATTAGTGCTGAATCTCCTATGAGTTAAGTTGAGATTTTGGGTTGCTTAGCCCAAACGGTTTCAAGACCGTTTGGGAATCACCCAAACGGTCTCAAGACCGTTTGGGGGTCACCCCAAGACCGTTTGGAGGTCTGGGGTCAAGTATAGTTGATCAATTGAAGGTCCAAAGGCACCAAATCATATTGCAATTAAGTATTGATGTGATGATCAACTCAATAGATCAAACCTTGATGAATTTTCGCTAAAGTCCAAAGGATGGATGGGCAAACGGTCTCAAGACCGTTTGGAACTCATCCAAACGGTCTCAAGACCGTTTGGGCACAACCCAAGACCGTTTGAAGGTCTAGGGTTGAGTTAATCTAATGGTTTGAGGGTCCAATTGTAGGAAATTGATGCATTGTTGAAAATTGCTGATTTTGACCTAATTGGACTTCAACCTTAGTCAAAACGACTTGGTTTTTGGTCAAACTTTGGGCAAACGGTCTTAAGACCGTTTGGATGATGTCCAAACGACCTCAAGACCGTTTGGGCCAAGTTTGAGCCCAATTGGAGGTCAATTGATAGGTTCAACCTTGAATTGTTTCACATTGTTGAACATTGATGACCAATCAACTTGAAACCCTAATTGAGAACGATTGAACCCTAATTGGTTTACAATTGAGGGTCAATTTGATGTCTAAGTGGTTAAGGCTAACCCTAATTGGCTCAATGTATAAGTGGTTAGCATACCTTTAGCCAATTGAGGGCTTCAACATACATATCCTTGAACTTTGGTGACCTTTGAACCCTTTTGGAGGTCCAAACGGTTTGAGCCCATTTGGACCAAACGGTTTCAAGACCGTTTGGGTCCAAATGGTCTCAAGACCGTTTGAGACCAAACGGTCTCAAGACCGTTTGGGGCCAAACGGTCTCAAGACCGTTTGGGCTCAAACGACCCCAAGACCGTTTGAGCTCAAACGACCTCAAGGTCGATTGGTCCAAACGGTTTGAGCCCATTTGGACCAAACGGTCTCAAGACCGTTTGGGTCCAAACGGTCTCAAGACCGTTTGAGACCAAACGGTCTCAAGACCGTTTGGGGCCAAACGGTCTCAAGACCATTTGGGCTCAAACGACCTCAAGACCGTTTGGGCTCAAACGACCTCAAGGTCGATTGGTCCAAACGACCTCAAACCGATTGAAGCTCCAAACGGTTTGGAAGTCAACCCTTCCAAACGGTCTTCACCTCCAAACGGTCTCAAGACCGTTTGGATCCAAACGGTCTCAAGACCGTTTGAGGGCCAAACGGTCTCAAGACTGTTTAGGTGGTTGAAACCGTTTGAAGGTTGAAACCGTTTGGAGATTTGTGATGGTTTGTACTTAACCATTTGATGATGTAATCAGTTCAATGGTGATTCAATCTAAACCCTAATGGTAACCTAGGTCATTAAGGGACTATGTGATTAGTGGGTTAACCCATGATGGTGATCATGTGGCAAATTACCAAAATACCCTTGAAGGGTCTAAAGGGGTAAAACCCTAATCTAATCAAACCCTAATCACATAATGTGGATGCTTTGGCTCACATCAGTCAATAGAGACTTGTCTCAACCTAATCTAGAGTGGTGTTGCCACCATCTACTAGAGAGAGGAAAGAGAAAGTGTTTCTAGAGAGAGAAAGTATCCTAGAGAGAGAAAGTGCCCTTTTTAGGAGGAATCTCTAGTAAGATACTTCTTTTACACATAAAGGTGCATAATTAGGGGATGACCCACCTATGTGAGGTCATGGAAACCCTAATGATGATATCTAATGGATCTTAATGATAATTAAGAGTCTTAATGATGATGTTTCTCTTACATGATGATGTAATGAGTACAATTCACCATGGAGTGAATAGTAAACCCTAATTTTTGGGCGATGACATGAAAGATGAATAGTAAACCCTGATTGTAACGGTTATTAAGTGGAACCTTATTTGAAGGTAATTCCATGTGGAACCCTAGTTGTGGGTGATCCCATGTGGAACCCTATTTTAGGGTGATTCCATGTGAAACACTAGTTGAGGGTGAATCCAAGTGAAACCCTAATTGGGGATGTATTCCTATTTACTGAAGTGTTTACTATTATCTGTTGAATTAACCATGCAGGTTGTTGTGAGATGATGGTCACACCCAGGTATGGAATACCATGTTATATTCATTGAAGGCATGTCTTATGCTTTATGAATAGTGAACCATCTTGATGCACTGCTAAGTGACATCCTTTGTGATTTATGGGCTGTAAGAGCCATAAATGTTATTAAGGTCATGCTTGACAGATGACTTGAGATGAATATCTGATAATTGTGATAAGTTAGGCCTGTTACATTTTCTATTCTCATATATAGCTGTGTTACTGTATGATGATTGGAATACTGAATGTACCTAACTAATCAAGTGAAATGTAGAGCCCTGATCATAGACCCATCATTGTCAGTTGTCTAAATGATGGTGAAACAGGTTTTCCTAAGGGAACTCCTGGAGCACATACTGTTGAGTATGTGGGGTACATGGATGTGTAGAACCTGACATCCTAGTGTAGGTAATTGATGTAGATTCTCGTAGTCCGTCATACCTTCACTATAACAGAAAGGGTGAGTGGATGATGTAGATTCTAGTAGTCCATCAGACCCCACCCCAAAGTTTTAAAGGTGAGCTGTATCTCTACACTCCCTTAAAGACATAAACCCCGTATCGGTGAAAGATAAACAAGAAATCTTCCGATAGCGAAGAGAGTACAGAATGCCACTGTAACTCTAAAAATAGCGAAGGACCAGAGTACCCTGGTGAGCTATTATAAAGACATCCCGCCAGATGTCAAACAATCAATCCTCTAACTGACTGAGGAAGATGAGGTCATAAGAATCCGGCTCTCTTAATGACCTATGTATGATACTGATGTGACTTCTTAGCGATCAGTTGGAGTATGAGTGGTATGCCTCATCTCCACAGGGCATAATAATAATAATGTTTGGAAAAAACATAAACAACAGCGTAGTATATCTGTTAGAGTTAATTATGAGTTATTTGATTGATGTTACCTTGAATGGCATAGATGTTCTCATATTTTAATATTGATTGAACTCTTGCTTATCATCAGAACTGCCAGTGAATATCTTGAAGGCTCTTATTGCTTTAGTTATTCCTTGCTTTGCTTATAAAGCCTAGTGGAGAGTTATAACTCTCGCTGGGGCAATTATGTATAATTGTCTCACCCCGTAGACTTCTACTTTTTAGGTGGTCGTCGAAGACGAAGGAACAAGAACTCAGGTGAACAATCCCAGCAACAGCAGCATCAGGAGCAGTAAATATCTCAGGTGGAGATCTAGCCTGCTTCATGGTGTAGTTAGAGTTAAGTCCTATGTGTCCTCTGTACTCTCAGGTCCTGGAGTGTTTTGGAGTATGAATTCTTGAGAGTTTTGGTATCATATTGTATGTAATTACTCAAGAAGTAATTGTCAGTGATGTAAACAGTTAAATCCTTTTTCTATGGAAAAGGTTTGTGGTTTCAGGCTCTTGTCTCGAAAAGTTTTAATTTCCCGTGATTTTTGTCTTCCGCTGTTTACCGATTGCTTCCGCACATGATTAAATCGGGATTAATTCGTGGTTTGGAGATCGGAGCCCACAATACATGTGGTGTCTCCATATCTTCAAGGCATGGACCACAGATGCTAACTCCAGATCATACATAGGGTAGTTCTCCTCATGTTTCTTAAACTGTCTCTAGGAAAAAGAAATCACATTTGTATCCTGCATCAACACATAATCGAGACCATTCTTGGATGCATCAAAAAAGACAATATAACTTTTTCCTTGCTCTAGCAGCACTAACACTAACACTAACACTAACACTAACACTAACACTAACACTAACACTAACACTAACACTAACACTAACACTAACACTAACACTAACACTAACACTAACACTAACACTAACACTAACACTAACACTAACACTAACACTGGTGTACTAGTTAATCTCTCCTTCAGGATCATAAATTCTTGTTGACATCTATAATCCCAAACAAACAGTACATCCTTCCTGGTGAGATTTTTTAAGGGTAAAGCTATGGAGCTAAAATTCTTAATGAACCTTCTGTAATATCCTACCAAATGTAGAAAGTTACAAACCCCCATAGGTGTTTTTGGCTTATCCCACTCTAGCACTGACTCCACCTTCTTTGTATCTACACAGACTCCTGTGGAAGATATTACATGTCCTAGGAAAGCTACTTCCTTTAACTAAAACTTGCACTTACTGAACTTCACATCCAACTGATGTTGCCTTAGCAAAGTTAAAACCTGACGTAAGTGTTGCTCATGTTGTTGACCATCTCTAGTGTAGATCAAGATATCATCTATTAAAAAAACTACAAACTAATCTAGATGGAGTCTAAACACTCTGTTCATCAGATCGATAATGTCTACTGGATCATTGGTTAGCCTAAATGGCATAGCCACAAACTCATAATGGCCATACCTTGTCCTAAAAGCTGACTTACATATGTCATCTGCCTTAATCTTTGTCGATGATCGCCTAATCTCATATCTATCTTAGAAAAGACTGTGGAACCTCATAACTGATCAAACAAATCATCTATACATAGAAACATATACTTATTCTTAATTGTAATCTTATTTAATTGTTGGTATTCAATACACAACCTCATCAATCCATATTTCTTCTTTACAAACAAAATGGGAGCACCCCATGGAGACGTTCTCAACCTAATGAAACCCTTCTCAAATAGTTCTTGCAACTATTTCTTAAGTTCTTTCATCTCTACTAGTGCCATCCTATACGGTGTGTGTGCTATGGGTTGGGTACCATAAGCTAGATTGATTTCAAAGTCAATATCTCAAGGATGAGGTATACCTGGGAACTCATTGGGAAACACATCCTCAAATTCTCTTGCAACTGTCACTTCCTGAATAATAGGAACCTTTTCTTTGGTATCCATCACATGTGCCAAGAATGCATCACATCCCTATCTCATCCACTTCTCTATTATCATAGATGAAACTAAACATATTGGAAGAATTTTCTTATCACCCGAAAAAACCCATGAAGCATTACCATCTACAAACATCTCCATCTTGGCACTATAGTCCAACATTGCCTAATACTTTTCCAAAGTATCCATACCAAGGATTACATCAAACCCATGCATATCAATTGGTAAAAGGTCCACTTGAATACTATGTTATAAGAAATATAGAATACATGATGGACATACTTGCTGCAACTCGGCGGAACCAACTAGAGGAGTGTCTAAATGAAGACTATCTTGTCTATGACTAATATGTAAGAAACAGTTAGTAATAACTTCTCTAGTGATAAAGGAATGTGTCCCACTCAGGTCAATTAGAATAGATACAAAACATGACTAAGACAAATCATAATGAAATACTTCCATCTGACCTGTCCTGACTCTTGGGTTGACGACTCCCTCTGGCTGAATCATCACATAGAATCTAGTTTTCACATGATGTCATCCTTTTCCTCTACCAACTTGTCTTAAAGAATCAGCTTGTGACACTTGATTGCATCCTCTACCACTTTGATGTTGTCATTTTTGTGACCCTTGCAGACTCTCCCTCATCTACGGAGTCACCTCTTCATCCTTCACAAGGTAGCACCACTTAGTATGCCCCACCTATCCATACTTGAAATAGGTTTTACTCTCATACCACAACCTAGACAGCCCTGTCACATACACTGGCATTGCACTGTGAGCTCCTGTAGGTGGAAAACTGGGGCCTCTTCTTATGCCCTATGTCCACTGTGAGAGAGTCACCATCCTCTGTTGAGACTGAGGTGTTGAATACATGGGCTTCTTGAAGCTTCTAGAAAATCGTTCTTGGTACTGCATAGGCCTCTTCTTAGCCTTTAATTCATGTTTCTCCAAAACCGACCGTTCTACCCTCTGAACTGACTCCACAAAAGTAGCAAACATCTCCCTATTCACCAAGGATGACACTGGAGTTGTGAACTTAGGACTTAGACCCTTCTCAAATTGCCTAATACTCTCCTTTTCAGTTACAACCATAAGCAGACAAAACCTTAGGAGTTCTATAAACTTAGTTTCATAATCACTAGCTAACATATATCCCTATCAGATATTTTCAAATTGTACAATCTTCTCATTCAATTATGTCTTTGGAAAGTACCAACATATGAAATCTCATTGGGATTCTTTCCAAGTAATCACAACACCTAACCTTTTATCCTCTTCAATTGTCCACTAGTGACCAACTCTCCCTTTCAGTAAAAACACAAAATGCTACACTTTATCTTCCTTAGGGATGTTAAGGATCTTAAAGGCCTTTTCTAGCTTAGTCAGCCACATGTCGGCTTCAGTTGGATCCACATTTCCGCATCAGTTGGATCAGATGTACCAACATACTCCAATGTTCCTACACATTAAAGTCTCTAAAAAGTCTTCCTAAAACTTTGTGTTTCAACAATGGGAACAGTTTCCCTAGGATGATTCACATGCATGCTATCCACCATCTGTGACATGGTAGCCTTCAACTATCCAAACATATCCCTAAAAGCAAGGTTGGCTACATCAGCTAGGTTGACTTGAGGCATCTCGGGCCCAACATCAGCCCTTTGTTGCCTCCTAGCACCACCTCCTAGTGCAACAACACCGCTTTCTGCAACATGTTCTTCATGTTCTCTAGACATCTTTTCTTCTCTTCTTCTTATGCATAAGCAAAAGTGACCATAAGAGATACTAGAGGACACTAGAACAGACTCAAACCCTAGTCATATGTCCCTATGGACTAAGAAATCCTATAGCTCTATTACAAACTAAACTGTAATGACCATCACCACACAAAATGAGATTACTCAAAACAAAGTGAGGAATTATTGTTATCAATGATATTACCACAAAATAGAGTAAATTAAAACCATTTTGCAATTCAATGTCTCAAGCGAAAGTTTATCACAACAAGCCTTCAACATAGGCCATCTATATTCATTATATGCCAAAAGATGATACATATTTATGTTCAAAGGATATCAAGCCACAATTGTTACATTTCACTATATGTTTATATGTACATGCAATTTATAAACAAACAGGGCATAAAGCCAAAATCGATGTGTCAATATACAATACAACAAAATCTCCCCAAAGAACTGAGAGTACATGGACGATACACAGGACCCTACTACAAGAAGACTCTAATTGGTAGCATGTCCAACCTCTATTAGTTATTGTTCACTTTGCTACTGAAAACCTACCCCATGACCTAGACCTCCTCATCCATGACCACCTAAAAAGTTGTAGGACCCACGGGGTGAGACAAAACATCCTAGTGATAGATATAACTCTTCACCAATGTCTATTATACGCATAGTACTATAAAGAGTAGTAAATAAAGTAGGTAATACTATTTGAGTAGATTAAGTAGTTACAACGGAGAAGTAGACCATTTTATACTAATTAAAGGAATATGAAGAACATGTATACCTACTATAAACTAAATACTAACAGAAATAAGGCATGGGGTCATCCAATGTGATTTGTGTTTGACCCTAAAAAATTATGCTACACGACTGATTAAGCATTTTTATTCCCTTAGAATTTGATGTGTACCACACAAATCCAACATACCATTACTAAGTCGAAATCAATATCATAGAAGATCAATGGAAGAGCTAGACTCCATAATCATCACCAAAACTACTCAGTCAGTTCGAGTCTGTAATGTAGTTTCTTTATGATCTCACTATTAGACAACAACTTATAGTCATAACTATAGTTCTGTAGAGACAACAACTCCTAATCAAAACTATGGTCTTGTAAAATGACTAGTCTGCCTTGGTACATGGAAGAACACTAGAGATAAAACCTATACTTGGTTGTTCTATAACAAGGTATTATATCACTAAAACAACAATTTAAGGATATAGGGAGTTACCACCACTGATACCCACATATTCAATAATATGCGCTCTGAGTTTCTTGTAGGAGTTACTCATTTCAGCATCCATCTAGATACTGACGTTGAAGATTGATATATGGTACATGAAAACTACATGATTATGGTTTCACTTGATTAGATATTCCATTTGGGTATCTTCTAATATATCAATCAAGTTACAACATATAAACCCAAAGCAATTGCTACAAAATTAAGGGTAGGATACAACTTCAGAAGATATAAATCATAAAAAATGAGAACTTCTCTTATCATCCATTGACACTTGTATCATAACCATTACAAGGTCATCAATCTCACATCACTATGGGGTATTAACCCCTCAATTCCATCTCTAGAGGTCTTCATCTCAAACTGTACTCAAGGCACTTGCTCGGTCATTAGACCCATTTATATAGTTCATGCACAAGTGATAATACATTCTATCTAATCCATGCTCATAATCACCACCTTGTATTATTCAAGGCACACCATAGCACTCATATGGCTATGCCATTCATCTCACCTGCAAAGTTAGGATTATATAAACATGATAGAGAAAATATTATTATGGAATACAAATTTATTTTAATGTGAATACATATATCACATGATTAGGGTTAGGGTTTATTCTTAGTCAATTAGGGTGTCATAACATCATTAAACCTATAAACCCTAATTCAATTATTTCCCACATATTTGGAGAGCACGAGGATTAGGCACCATCATTAATGATTGACCAATTATAATTAATTCATCTTTTGAAGGGCATTACACTATATAAAGTCCATGTATATATCTAAGTGTATCCATCATTACTCACACCACAAGGTATCATGACTTGCACGTGTGTAAGGGTGTCTCGCCCGCAATGCGTTCGGGGTAGCCTCACCCGTGATGCACATAAGGATTAGACTCGGTCACAATGCGTACAACTTAGTTGTGGTTGCGATGCTTTCCACGGTCTCGACCCGTGATGCTCGCTATATTACCACTGCAACGCATGTAGGGCTCATCTCGTGATGCACACAATATGACTTGACCGCAACACATACAAGGGATTTCTCACCCACAACATGAGCAGGGCTTGTCTCGCTCATGATGCGCCTAGGGAGACTCACCCACAACATGTACAGAGCACATATTGCTCGTGATGTTGCGTTATGCATAGACGGGTGAGAAACAACCATCTTCTAGGGTTTTTGTGGTTAGAACAACCACCTAAGCATGGTATTGACCCAAGGAAGGTCAAGGGATGTCTTTTCCATGGCTATATTCCCATGTTCATTATAGGTTTAAACAAGGTCAAAATAGGAGTTAACAACGGGGAATACCAAATGTCATCAGAGTGCAAACCACCCTTGATCATGGTGCTCATAAACCCTAGCACTTATTCATGGAACATTATCAAAAGGACTATGGATGGAGAGAGAAAACCATAAATCATTTGCATGTTATCATCTTCAAAACATAACAATTTTTGTAACCAAATGAACCATATTTCAAATGTTAATATTCCATAAAAGGTGATCCAAAGAAATACACCAATCTATCATTTATTAAAGTACTATGAATTTTAGGGTTTACAAAAAGGATAACTCTTCATGAACATTACAAAATCAAACCCTAAACTGCATCATTCCCCTAACATAAAGAACATTCTTTTAAGATCTGAAACTACAACAATAAGATCAAGTTTAAGTTGTGTATAATAGAAGTGAGAGAAGTTATATTACCCGCCTGATTTGAGGGGAAACTTTCTCCCAGGATCTCAAGCTCCAAAAGATTCAACTAAAATTCCACTCTCTAGACAAAGGATCACCTCTATGAAAAAGAAAACCATGGTTACAAGGGAGGTTCAAGAAAGTGTAAAAAAAGATCTAGGATGAACCAAGAAAGAAAAAGTAAAAGAGAAGAAACCATCCTCTCACTAGTTGCCACCATGCCAAAGAATAGTTGAAGGCCTTTGTGAAGAGGAGTTCTCTCTCTAGAAGGACACCATTGATAATCCATTGTCTATGACCTAGGAGGAAGAAGATGGAGATGGAGTTTTTTGAAAAGGAACAATGGTCTAAAGAAGAAGATCACTTACCAAGAGACGATTCTCCAAGAATCACCACCAAAAGTTGATCCTAGGATAAGAGATGTTCACTATCCAAGATGGATCGGGCATCTAAGGTTGCAATATCTAACCTTCCCTGCTCCTGGAGCTCCAAGGATGATCTCAAGGTAGAAGAAGAAGTGTGGGGAAGAAAATATATGCTTGTAAGGAAGATAAGAGGTTGTATATCCCAAAGAAGATGAAAGTAGAAGATCTTTAGGTGTCAACACATTAGATCCCCAAGGGACACTTGCCCATCAAGGAAATAACATGATTTACTCTTGCATGCATAAATAGAAATTTCCATGTTTCTCCAGCAAAGTATCACAACCTCTAAGGTTAGTTGTTCTCATCTCTCGGTCGAGACACTCTCAAGCACACCCTTGTCTCAGTCAAGACACTTCAAGGTTGAAACCCTAACTCTCACATGCACATGGTTGACACACAAGAAGACAAGGTGTTTCAACCCACCTCTGACAAGGTTGTCTAGGTCGTACCTATAGTATCTAATCCATGAGTCTCAGTCCCGATCCTCACCAGAAGTGGTGTTGGGTTGCAACACTCAAACCCTAACTTAATCACTTATCAACTATGCAAACCTTAGAAACCCTAAAAACCGTAATATCACATGATGGTCACACCATCATCCATGATTTAAACAAGACACCTCATTAGATAATGTTCTCTCTCATGATGCCAAGGTACAAAGACACTCTGTTCATGAGACATTTTGCAAGATAACCCTCTCTTATGGGTAAATTGCGAATTAGTCCAAAATATACACATATTTCATAAGATAGCTCGAACATCAGTCAAATTGGACCAAAAGGAAAATATAAGCTTACCAAATGACATTAAGACATATCACGAACTTAAACTAAGGTTTACGAATCTCATAATACAAAGTAAGCATAATTAATCATTAAATAGGTCAGGAGTCTAACAACTATAAACCCCGAATAGGGATTTTTCCCCTGAAATCCTACACAAAAAGAAATTGATATTTCTTTCACATATCATCTTCAAGCTCCCAAATGGCTTCTTCAATGCCACAATGATGTGTGAAAAAAATGTGAACAACATGATTAAAGGAGAATACAACAACAACATGATGGGTTAGTAGTCTTTAGAAAAATAAATGTGAGATATTAGAAATTTATTATAAAAAATTTAGTAGTATAGATATATAGAAATTTTATGAAAACATGAGAGGAAAAGTTAAAAAGATGTTATTGATGGAGGTTTGATTTAAAAAGGAGAGAATTCATGGCATTTTATTTGCAATATGGAATCTTTTAAAAGTGAGACATTGATCATTGTCATTTTATAATTGGATTTTAATTTATTACAAGAAGAGAGAAAAAAGAGTTAATGGAATTGTAAAAAAAGAAAGAGAGAAAGATGTAGATGAAGAAAAGAGAGGTCAAAGGATTTCATTAATAGAGTATAAGTCAGTAGGAGAGTTAATAAGACTCAAAGAAGACTGTTCTTAACAAAAAATAATGATGAAGTATTTAAAGTAGAGAGACACATAACATAGGAGGAAAATAAAAAAAAACTAGAAAGAGGGAGATCCAAGAAGAAGTAAACATGTTAAAAGTACAAGAATCCTATTGGCTAACATTTTCTAAAAAATACTAGAACAAAATAGCCCTACTTATCCAAAAAAAAACCACTATTTTTATAGTAAAAATATAATAAAATATAGGTAAGAACATGGTTTTTCTTTTATTATTTATTTTATTCATGTCTCCAATTATTAATGAAGAACCAAGATTAAAGGGCGCATCTCAGAAAACACAAATAGTTTTCTTCCATTAATTAGTCCTCTATATGTTAAATATTCTACATTTTTAGAGGAATCACAATACGAAAACTTTATATAGAGACATGCATGTGATTGTATTACCAATAGAGAATAGTGGAGGTTAGTAATAAAACTTTACAGAGGCAACACATGTGCCAAAGACTTTAAAAAATGGGCCTCACTGGCCAAGGGATATCATCTAAGAAAAATGCATATATAAGAAAGGGTGGTTATAGGAGAGACTTGAAAAAAATGTATCTAATGTGCATTTGGTAAGTATGTATATATGGCTGGTAGTGAAGAACCAGGAAAGTGTGTCATTAGACAATTGACCTTATTCAATAAATAGGCACAGAGGAAGAACAAACAATTTTTTATAGAACCAGAGCATCATGAAACAATGATACATCATTTGAGTAAATGAAGGTGGGTTGTGTAGAACTATAGTATCGTGAAACAATGATACATCACTCGATTAAATGAAGGTGGGTTTTGGTATAAAGTCTAATGGAACCACGTTAAAGGGGATAGAAGTGCAACTTCTTACCCCTGTGCCTTCTATCTTCTTGTAATTTCCCACATTGTCTTATTCTAAATTATCTATTTTTGTTGTGGCATCAAATAGTGTGGAAGAAAGAAGTAGACTTTGGAACAATGATGAGAGACATATGTGAGTT
Source organism: Alisma plantago-aquatica (assembly GCA_963693085.1). Taxonomy (NCBI): domain Eukaryota; kingdom Viridiplantae; phylum Streptophyta; class Magnoliopsida; order Alismatales; family Alismataceae; genus Alisma; species Alisma plantago-aquatica. The sequence continues at coordinate 148,610,009 of OY856413.1, forward strand.
ATAAAAAGGAACTCTAAAGGAAACAATGATGGAACATTGGGTCAAATAGATCAAATTGGAATAGATAAATTAGTTTCAATGGAAACTTCCCCCAAATATTTAGAAGAAGTGGGATCCAAAGTATACAGAATAAATGTTACACCCCGATCTCACAATTACCACTAATCATGAGATTAGGGATTAAATTGAGGATTTAACGTAATACAAAGATCACCCCTAACTTTTTCTTCTTTTTCAAACTCTTTGTTTTCTTGCATTGAACCACATAAACTAACTTTACAGGGGAATCTAAACATTGATTACTCTAACATGATCTCAACATTAATGATACACATCCATACATTTATTTTGTTTCTCACACTTCCATGTATATTCAACATGATAATCAAATGCATTCTCTCTTATTAAGGAAACAAAGATACAAACATCATTTACAACTCTCTCACATCTATACAAGGACCTAGAGTGACAGGGACCGACTGAACTTAACTAATGTCATACTTAACTCATGTGGTAGATCTACTCTGATGCTTTATCCTTCTTCAAGTCCACGTGTTTTCCCTAAAAATTGTGAGTAGAGGAGTGAGCCTACTCGCTCAGTGAATGAGTACTTCAAAAAAATAGTCTAAATCATTTATATAATTACAGATATACTTTTGAGAAACTAATATTAATTATAATAGTAGTAAGCTTTAAAGAGACTGATCATTGACAATCATAAATATGGCAGGATACTCTAAATATCAATAAGAGTAAATCAATATATGAGCATGCTTGATTAATTTCAAGAGAACTAATAATTTAGAAACATACAAAGAATAATTGTTGGGAAACTGTACTCGAATCTTTCTTAACCTTTCTTATTTATAAGAAACTCTTTAAACCTATATGAACATATTTTAACTAATGCCCTGATCATATGCAGTGTACTCTACATATGAAGACTCGTAGCGAACTACGATCTCACCTACAAGACTTAGATAAAAACCCGAGAAGCTAAGCCTAGAACTGAATCTGGGTCTGCTTGACTCGAACTGTCACATCTGACTAAGGCAGCTAAACAACTGGCCTTTAACTGGACCTCTCCTTCTAGGCTGAGTACACAGGAGGAGGGTCTGAGATGCTCTATGGGCCTCATCTTGGTACACTTTGTGGGTACCTCTAGGTTACCACCGGGATCTCCGGTTCATGTTGGGTAACCTATCTTCTCTTATGAGACTTCCACAAGGGCTTCGTCTCCACGCACACTCTGTGGGTGCGATATGATCCCCGTATACTGGTCCCTACTAGGGTGGATCGTTTCCTCCCTATAGTGCAGACATCTGTAGGGAATCTACGGTGTTCAGGGCACCTATGTCTATTATTTTATTATTCTTGGAAAGATCTTTCTATATTGTACCTTTCTCTTACTTATACTTGACTCTAGTATCTCTATGGTACCGAGTCTATTTATCTAAAGTTTATAAATATGACATGTATGTCATCCTTAACTTGGAAGAGGAGTATATTCAAAACACTATAATATATTGAGAAATCAACATACTATACATGCAGGCAGACTGAAATACTTAAATAAACAGAATACATGTCCCTTGGCACTTATATATTAGAATCATGCAACTGAACTTCTTAATATACTGATAAGAGTTAATTACTTGACATATGAATAATCATCATTAGCACTTGTAAACTATTCATTTCATAGACCATCTTGAAATGACCATCTCGCGAAAACAGGATTAACTAATGCGGAAGCGAATTATTTGCAGCGGATTATTGAAAATCACTGAAAATTTAAAACTTTTTGCAAAGAGATCCATTCACAGGAAAACTCTTTAACCATGGACCTAAGTATTCCAAATTCATCCTGGTTCACAAGTACACAACCTGTACCATTCCTTTTCAAGGATTACAACATTGACTGCCCTGTTAACAAATATACACAGGCAGTATAAAAACTTTGAGGCACTAAGCCAAAACTCAGATTGATACATTTAAAACTCCGAGGACCTGAGAGTACAAAGACGACACATAAGACTACTATCTATATGACTAGACAGACAATATTTCCACCTGAGATCTTATTGCTGTCCCTGCTATTACTGCTGCTCTTTCCCTATTCTAGGGTTTCTGCTCTGCCTTCCATGCATACCTAAAAATGTTTCCCATGGGGGTGAGACAATTGAAAACTTCCCCAGCGAGAGATATAACTCTCCGCCAAAAACATTGTTATTGCAGTTTATCAAATTAAAACTGAGCAGGGGTTACTTTTACATTATTAGGCAGAATTATTCATCATAGAACAAAATAAGATAATCTCCATTCTCAAGGAGGTCATTGCATCTACCCATGGTAGATAAGTAATTCATCTATCTACTTTGCAGAGAATATAAAGAAACATAATTAACATTTATCTACTAAGGAATGCACAAAGAAATGCAACATCAACCAATGAATCTCTATATTCAATCCTTAAGCAAACATGCTATACGGCTGATTACATTTTACAATCACACTTATGCTCTGAGGAGATGAGATATACCGCTCATACTCCAACCGACCATTACGAAATCACCTCGGTACCATACATAGGTCATCAAAAGAGCCGGATTCTTATGACCTCATCTGTCTCGGTCAGTACGAGACCACATGCAGGACATCTCGTGTCTCTGCTAACTAGCTAGCCAGGGTATTCTGGCACCTTCGCTACAGAGTTACAGCGTCAACTGCACTCTCATCGCCAATCAAGAGATTTCTTGTTTATCTCCGCGATCTGACATTAAGTATCATTAGGAGATTCATGATACATCCATCCCGACATATTCATGAAGGATTGAGAGGTTTCTTGTTTACCTTCCAACAATCTCTTCAAGAGGACGTAAGGATATTTTCACCCATTTACCCCCACATATTCAAAATATGTGCTCCGGGTTTTGCCGCGGGCACCCGTTTCACCATCACCTATTCCTGACGATGATGGATCTATGGTTAGAGCACTACATGAATATATTTCACTTGATTTATTAAGTACATTCTCATATTATTTTAGCATCAGCCAAGTTCTCAAACATAACTTATTACAACAATGCTATAAAGAGACATGTACTACTTTTATCAGATATTTATCAGTCTTTCAAAGACCCTGGGAACTCAGTCCCTCATTTCAATACTGGGAATTATCATCCCTTCACTTTCTCATCACCATAATCATATGGTTCTGGGTATTCAAACCCTTAACTCATCATTGAGCATTATTATACCTTTTTCAGGTAACTATCACCTTTAGGTCATCTAACCAAGGCATTCATGATACTTGTTACACAAGCATCACACCTGGCTCACAAGGCCATGAAATATCTTGTCACCTCTCACTAGGTAACAACTTACTCATGTGACTCATAAAAGTCCATGCATATTGCTTCTTTTACTAAGCAACAACAACATTAAGGCACATAATGCCAATCAACATTTATTAAATAAATGTCACAGCTCACACTAGCTATATACATCATCTCATAATATCTATATGGTTATTAGGCATGATAACAGTCATACAAGATATTCATCACATCATGTGATGTGATAGTAACACCATTATTCCTCTACCAGGAATTAGGGTTTACTATCAAATAGGGCTTTTCATTCTCTTTACCCAAATTAGGGTTAGGGTTCCCCATTTCTCATTAATAAAGAGTTCATGATCTCATTATCTGTCCAACCCTTAATACATTATTCCATACCTCTGAGGCATTCAAGGATATCATATTTGATTATTCTAGAACATTACTTTCATCATATAGCATTAATGATCATCAATTCAAGGTATGAATTTATTTCTCCTCCTTATCATGGTATGATTATATCATACACATCATTTGGGCTTAACCCCATTCTCAAGGTACATTAATTAACACTCATCAAGGTGTAACAACTAATTACATTTCATTGTAATAGTTGCATAACACACTTCATATGTTTCTTACCCAATTATATTGGATTTGAAGTACATCAAGGCATATAAACCCTGAAATGCTGAATGTGATAACTATCATATCTTGATGTATCACTTTCTCATCATTTTAAACTCTGTTGAGTTATCCATCTTATCTTTTATTAAGGTATTTCCCTCTTAATACATTCCATCACTAATCTCTTACCTTTAGCATATAATGCAAAGGCCACACATTAGAATTGTACAGCTATCTCACATGATATGGACTTATCTTAGTTTAAGGCATTACTTTATTATAAAGTTGCTTATAAACAATCACAATGATACACCCTCAACTAGGGTTTCTCATCACATATCTTATGTATCCTTCATCCAATTATATTGGACTTATAATCATATCAAAGTATACGATCATATGAGGTCACTTTCAAATCACCTCTAAATCAAGCATAGAGCACCACGGCCGTGCAACCAAGAACGGCCGTGCGAGGGGAAGCTACCACGGCCGTGATACCTTGCATGGTCGTGCAAAGGGAGTTCACCTCATGAATCATATTCAAGTATGAATTCTATTCTCTCATTAGGGATTAGGGTTTCACATACCATCTCCCTTCTTTAGAATAGGGATTGCATATAGCATCACCCTTCATTAGGGTTTCATATCACATTGCCCATAATTAGGGTTTATGTTCATGATTAGGGTTTCATGATCTCTCTACTTAAGGATCATACCCTTAAACACCACATGAATCATATTCTTATAGGAATTCATTCTATCATCATCTCAACTTGATTAGGTCATATCAACCCTTCAATCGAGTTCATACAACTATGATTAACATAGTATATCAAGTCATTGATCCTATAAGCAATTAGGGTTCATCCCTTAATTAGCACTAAACACTTAGGTACTAATAGGGTTTCAACCTTTGTACCTTCATTGAATATCATTACTAATCAACATTGAATCAATGGATCATTCACCATCTTGATTCTCAAGAGATTCAATCACATTGGACCTCCATTACATAAGTATCCAATTGAATTAGGGTTTTTATTGTTGATTCCTTCAATCATTGAATTCATGGAATCAATCATCAATTGGACCTATCCTCATACTTCAATTGAGTTTAATAGGTCAACCTTCAAATGATTTGACCCTAAATTGACCCTCAATTGGTCATCAATTAGGGTTTGGTTCAATTGAATTAGGGTTTGGAATCGATGATTCATCAACACTAATCAATACAAGATTGGTTACATTGAAACTATTGAACCATCATTCAAATTGAACATGACCTGACCCCAAATGGTCTTGAGGTCGTTTGGATGACCACCAAACGGTCTTGAGACCGTTTGTCCATCATATCATCAATATCCAAGTCAACCAATTAAGGTTTGGATCATTGGATTGATCACCAAATCAGCAATTGATTACACTTCAACTTAGTGACATTGGATCTTCAATTGCTTAACCATACTCAACCCTAGACCTCCAAACGGTCTTGGGTGACCCCCAAACGATCTTGAGACCGTTTGGATGAGTCCCAAACGGTCTTGAGACCGTTTGGCCCATCCAACCTTTGGATTCTAGTGAAAAATCATCATGGATTGGTCTATCGAGTTGATCAACAAATCAGCACTACATTGCAATATGATTAGTACCTTTGGACCTTCAATTGGTCAACTATACTTGACCCCAGACATCCAAACGGTCTTGGGGTGATCCCCAAACCGTCTTGAGACCGTTTGGGTGATTCCCAAACGGTCTTGAAACCGTTTGGGCTAATCAACCCAAAATCTCCAATTAACTCATTGGAATTTCAGCACTATTTTCAATTAGGGTGTTCCCAATTGAATAGCCTTCAACTCACGATTCCTTCGGAGTTAATCCCTCAAATTTGGTGAGTCATTAGACCACATCATTAGGAACAGTAATCCCAAACGGTCAACCCTTGGTCAACGCACTCAAACGGTCTTGAGACCGTTTGCCCAAAAAGTTCAATTAAATCAGATTGATAATCAGCACTTAATCCAATTAGGTTTCCCTAATTGATTAGCCTTCAAATCACGATTCCTTGGTACTTAATCCCTACAATTTGGAGGGTCATTAACCAACATCATTAGGAACAGGAATCGCAAACGTTCAATGCTTGGTCAACTCCACCAAATGGTCTTGAAACCGTTTTCCCAAAAAGGTCAAGTTAATCAGGTTGAAAAGCAGCACTTAATCCAATTAGGTTTCCCTAATTGATTAGGCTTCAACTCACGATTCCTTTGGAGTTGACCCCTCAAATTTGGAGGGTTATTAACCAACATCATTAGGAACAGAAATACCCAACGGTAAATGCTTGGTCAACCATATCAAACGGTTTTGAAACCGTTTCCCCAAACCGGTCCAGTTAATCAGGTTGAAAATCAGCATTTAATTCAATTTGATTTGCCTAATTGATTGGCCTTCAACTCACGATTCCTTTGGCGTTAACCCCTAAAATTTGGAGGGTCATTAGTCTACATAATTAGGAACAATATTCCCAAACGGTCAATGCTTGTTCAACCATCTCAAACGGTCTTGAAACCGTTTGCTCCCAAACGGTTTCAAACCGTATGCCCTTAAACGGTTTGCTGAAACCGCATAGCCAATCAAATTAAAACGATTTGGAATAGCTATCAAAATCATTTGGCTTGGTAATTTTCTTTGGATACGCATCTAGGATTATGTCATCATCCCCTTCCTTCGAACAACCAAGAACAGAAACTGTTCTTGATGGAAATTGCAGCAAAGAAACAAAAGTGTATCAAATTGAAGAAAACAATCAACAAAGCATACAAAATTGATGCAATAGCAATGATTATGGGTTTAAGTTATAAAACCCACCTCCAAATGAGCTGCAAAGCTCCAAGCTCACGACATCAATGGTGGATGAAGTTTTTGCAACTCCCCCTTAGGCTCGTCCTCAAGCTTTTGGTTGTAAAAGTTGGCTAGGGTTGAAGAGGAGATCGAAATAAGAAGGAATCCATAATTTATTTTCAATTTCCACCATGGAATTGAGATGAATGAGGGTTAATAAGCTTACCAACAGGTTGGGGCTCGTCCTCCTGTTGCTCCTAAGTCCCCTTGAGCTCATCCAAAGCAAGGGAAGAAGAGAGGGCCGAAAAATCCTTTCAATTGATTTGGAAATGAAGTTTTTATAAAGGAAATTGCGGAGAGAGAAAGCATTTTTAATTTCCCTCAACTCTCAAATTGGTGCCACATAAACCCCCTCACTCCCTTGTGTACGAAGGCACCTTCCTTTGCCTTTAATTCTCCTTCATTATCCTCAAATTAAAAGAAAAGCAAATTAAGCACCTTAATCATATAATAGTAATATCCATAATGTGAGTGGATATTACTTTCCTTTATAATAAGGTGAGTGGAGTTTCACCTCCTTTAGATATTTTCGTGCCTTATCTATGCAAAAGGACGTCTATCCTTATTCAAACTCAACCAATAATATTTTGTTTAACAAAAGGATCAATACACAGATTGTAGGGATTAACTCCCAAGGAATCGTGATTTGAAGGCTAATCAATTAGGGAAACCTAATTGGATTAAGTGATGATTATCAATATGATTTAATTGAACTTTTTGGGCAAACGGTCTCAAGACCGTTTGAGTGCGTTGACCAAGGGTTGACCGTTTGGGATTACTGTTCCTAATGATGTGGTCTAATGACTCACCAAATTTGAGGGATTAACTCCCAAGGAAAGTCTCTTGTGTATCACCACATCTCATACTGAGAACATTGATATCACAATACTTGATTCCTTGAACACCCTTCTACATAAGGGTCATTAACCAATAACATTTTCGTGCCTTATCTATGCAAAAGGATCAATACAAGCCCTTCTACATAAGATATATCTACCTCAAAAGATGAATAGTTAACTCTGTATCAAGGTGACACTTCCTCAACATAGAGATATGAAACATGGGATGTAACTTCTGCAACTCAGGTGACTACTCCAACTTATAAGATACCTTCCCAACATGTGCAACATGACATACTACACACTTAGTTACAAACTCAACTACATCTCGCTTGAATCCTGGCCACCAGTACATATCTTTTAGGTTTTGATACATCTTGTTGCTACCTAGATGCCTAGCATACATGGATGAATGAGATTCTTCTAGAAATAACTTCCTCAAACTGTTAACATCTGGTAGAACTACTCTTCCATGATAACAAACTATCCTATCCTCAGATTCATGAAAACCCTCATGCTTACTACCCCAATTCTATCTGAATTTTTTGTACCGTAGTACCATTTTGCTGGTCATTTCTGATCTATTGATTTAGTGTCGGATTTACTTGTAAATGTTCTAACAGACCTGCTAACATGGACACTTCCAATTATAAATTCATTTTATACAAGGAGACTAGCATATGTCTCTTATGACATACCAAAGCATTCAATTATGCTTTATCAAAGGATAATGACATAGAATACTTCCTACTTAAAACATATGCTACTACATTCATCTTCCTTGGATCATAATCTATAGTGCAACCATAATCTTTTATCAACTCCATCCAGCGTCGTTGTCACATATTCAATTCCTACTTGGAAAAGATGTATTGTAGGTTCTTATGATCAGTGAAGATCTGAAACTTCTCTCCATACATGTGGTCTCTCCATATCTTCAAGGCATGGACCACGGATGCTAACTCCAGATCATACATAGGGTAGTTCTCCTCATGTTTCTTAAGCCGTCTCTAGGAAAAAGAAATCACATTTGTATCCTGCATCAACACATAATCGAGACCATTCTTGGATGCATCAAAAAAGACAATATAACTTTTTCCTTGCTCTAGCAGCACTAACACTAACACTAAAACTGGTGTACTAGTTAATCTCTCCTTCAGGATCATAAATGCTTGTTGACATCTATAATCCCAAACAAACAGTACATCCTTCCTGGTGAGATTTTTTAAGGGTAAAGCTATGGAGCTAAAATTCTTAATGAACCTTCTGTAATATCCTACCAAATGTAGAAAGTTACAAACCCCCATAGGTGTTTTTGGCTTATCCCACTCTAGCACTGACTCCACCTTCTTTGTATCTACACAGACTCCTGTGGAAGATATTACATGTCCTAGGAAAGCTACTTCCTTTAACTAAAACTTGCACTTACTGAACTTCACATCCAACTGATGTTGCCTTAGCAAAGTTAAAACCTGACGTAAGTGTTGCTCATGTTGTTGACCATCTCTAGTGTAGATCAAGATATCATCTATAAAAAAAACTACAAACTAATCTAGATGGAGTCTAAACACTCTGTTCATCAGATCGATAATATCTACTGGATCATTGGTTAGCCTAAATGGCATAGCCACAAACTCATAATGGCCATACCTTGTCCTAAAAGCTGACTTACATATGTCATCTGCCTTAATCCCTAATGAGAGAATAGAATTCATACTTGAATATGATTCATGAGGTGAACTCCCTTTGCACGACCATGCAAGGTAGCACGGCCGTGGTAGCTTCCCCTCGCACGGCCGTTCTTGGTTGCACGGCCGTGGTGCTCTATGCTTGATTTAGAGGTGATTTGAAAGTGACCTCATATGATCATATACTTTGATATGATTATAAGTCCAATATAATTGGATGAAGGATACATAAGATATGTGATGAGAAACCCTAGTTGAGGGTGTATCATTGTGATTGTTTATAAGCAACTTTATAATAAAGTAATGCCTTAAACTAAGATAAGTCCATATCATGTGAGATAGCTGTACAATTCTAATGTGTGTCCTTTGCATTATATGCTAAAGGTAAGAGATTAGTGATGGAATGTATTAAGAGGGAAATACCTTAATACAAGATAAGATGGATAACTCAACAAAGTTTGAAATGATGAGAAAGTGATACATCAAGATATGATAGTTATCACATTCAGCATTTCAGGGTTTATATGCCTTGATGTACTTCAAATCCAATATAATTGGGTAAGAAACATATGAAGTGTGTTATGCAACTATTACAATGAAATGTAATGATTTGTTACACCTTGATGAGTGTTAATTAATGTACCTTGAGAATGGGGTTAAGCCCAAATGATGTGTATGACATAATCATACCATGATAAGGATGAGAAATAAATTCATACCTTGAATGGATGATCATTAATGCTATATGATGAAAGTAATGTTCTAGAATAATCAAATATGATATCCTTGAATGCCCCAGAGGTATGGAATAATGTATTAAGGGTTGGACAGATAATGAGATCATGAACTCTTTATTAATGAGAAATGGGGAACCCTAACCTTAATTTGGGTAAAGAGAATGAAAAGCCCTATTTGATAGTAAACCCTAATTCCTGGTAGAGGAATAATGGTGTTACTATCACATCACATGATGTGATGAATATCTTGTATGACTGTTATCATGCCTAATAACCATACAGATATTATGAGATGATGTATATAGCTAGTGTGAGCTGTGACATTTATATAATAAATGTTGATTGGCATTATGTGCCTTAATGTTGTTGTTGCTTAGTAAAAGAAGCAATATGCATGGACTTTTATGAGTCACATGAGTAAGTTGTTACCTAGTGAGAGGTGACAAGATATTTCATGGCCTTGTGAGCCAAGTGTAATGTTATGAAAGTCTCTTGTGTATTGTTTTGTATGTCTCTTGTGTACTATTGTGAACATTTTTCTGTAACGTTGTGTATACAATGTTTGTTGTGTAATGTTTGTACACATTTGAATTGTTGTGCATAATTTTGTACATGTAGCAATACACATTTATACTGATATGTATACACAAGTATGCTGGTATGTGTAATGCTATGTGAGTACACATGATATATGTGTAATGTTATGTGTACGTAAAAGTGAAGATTGCTTCTTAGACTAATTTTTCTTCCCTAATATTTTAAGTGACAATTTATGAGCAACATTTTCCTATCTGGTACATTATCATCATCTTTCCCTATCTCAGTCCATTGAAGCCTTCTCGCACTACAAAAATAAATAGCATGGCCAACCATTTAACTAGTAGTGCAAAGGAGAATGACTACCAGTTTACAGTAGAGAGGTAAAACATGGTACCTAATTGTTGGTAGTCCTATGCTTGGTAGGAAAATGATTAACTACCATAAAATGGTAGATAATAATGTAACAGTAGAGAATTCATTGACCATGAAATGGACAAATAAATAGATTTAGACTGCCATATAAAGGTAAAAGAAACTCAATTATCAATAATAGACCAACAAGTTGGTTCTGCTTTCCTACTAAACAAATTTATACATTGTTAGCATACATCTATATGACAACAATGATGTTTGAGGAATACAAGACCCTTCTACATTTCAACATTCAAGCTCAATGATATGTAATGTAACACGCATTGCATCATATGTGAATAAAAGAACATCATTTTTTAACCAAAAACTTTTTTCAAACATTTACGTATACATTATTCTTTCTAGATTGGAATAATGCAGTAATACAATTCTACAATCTATGTGTAGAATAATTTTGTTTTCCTATAATTACTGAAAGCAAACATGCTTGATAGTTAAACTAACAAATGTATCACAATGTACAAGACTAGGATATGTAACACAACTCATAATGAGTCAACTACAAAACAAAAAAATTGTTATCTGCTCTTCAAATTCATGCCTTGTTCTTACATCATCATGCTTCTTAGATTGTAGCCTCAAATAATATACATACTACTTCAAAGATTCAAGAGAGCATATTAATCATGTTCGTCTTCATCACCTATAACAACGATTTAAGTCAAAATTAATCATATGCATAAAAAAAACTATGTTTCAGCATAGTTAATAGATAAAAAGAAATAATGTGTCATTATTAAGAAATGCGTTTAGTTAGAAATTTGTTTTAGGCCTTCTTGCTTCTGTACAGTGAGTCGTTTGTCCAAATTGCATTGTTATAGAAATGGAAATGGCATGATAATTAACACCCTATTGTAATTGTAAATGCATTCCAAATGAATCATGTAGAGTTGGCATATTTGATTAAACGTGGTAGTGAATTTTAGCAACTAGTTCAGAGTTGGGTTGAATTTGATCTGGATGCCTTCTGGGATATTTATATATGACTAGTAAACAATCGGGCCTAATTTCCAATGTTTGTCGGTCTGAACAATAGAGAACATTATGGGTAGATGAGGCCTCTTGGCTCAACACATGATCAATGGGCATCCTTATTAATATCTAGATGACATCTATAAGGAGTTTGTAGACGAGAGAGCATAGGAAGGCAACATGTTTGTGTCGATCAAGTACGATGTGGGGTTCAGAGTGTTGTTGCATTTGACATTCTTAGGGGAAATGAGGAAGGCCATAAGATAGTCCCTAGATCTGACGTCTCGCAAATGATTTTGAAAAGCACCTAGAAGAGGTCAGTAGGGCGGTCGCTTCACCCAGTCAAGTCACAAGTATTTATCGTAGATTTAAAAGTTTGGGGTTGGAAATATCTAATATGACAAGTCAAGACTGCAACTACAAAGGACGATGACATTTTTGTTAGAAGTGAGAGATCAATAATAGTGTTGTCGTAGGAAATAGCGGCAATAGGGTTGTAGTTGCACTTGATTTTTGCCCCAATCTTGTCCATGTCGATCTAGTCACCTGGATGATCAGGAGTGAATTGGTGATGAAATCACGCCCCTCTCATCTATGTTCATGTAGATGATCCTCCTGGAAGAACCAATCGTCACAGTGATTAGGACAGGAATCTAATTACTCCGGCTTTTTCCCCATTGATAGCTTCTCATGGATTTCTGGAACAATGTCTTTCCATAGTGTCTCTCCATCCTCTTATTTTGTAACTAAAGGATGAATGTCATATCGACCTTCTTACTTTCTACTTGACGATGGTAACCTCATTGGTAACACTATAAATTCTCCATGGTGCTATCTATTATCCTAGAATGAGGCCTAGAGTTTGGTCTTCATATCAATATTAAGATATATCTACCTCAAAAGATGAATAGTTAACTCTGTAGAGTTTGGGCTTCACCCTCTTTATGAAGATATCAAGAAAACACTATTCTCATCACATGAAATCCAAGATAGTATCTAACATATATGTACTACACATTCAGATAAACAATCATTCATAACCAAGGGAATCCAAATAAACAAATTTCTCTGTTTGATTATACTACAATTTCAGTCATAGAAAAATTCCATATATTTCAGTTTACTCTTATAGCCTTTGTGAATACTTAGGGAATTCTAATTAGGATGTATTGTATATATTTCTAATATTAAATTATCATCTGAAATTCAAACAAACAAAGGAAGAATCCATTTCATATCATTTTGCAACAACTTAGATCAAACAGACAATTTAGGGTTTGTAGTCGCATACTAAGCAATTAAAGATTATGGATGATTTAACTAATTTTCGTGCAATATACTATTTAAAGGAAGTTCCCACTCACCCTAAGGTGTGAAAACACCTTAAAAACGCAGATCATCCCTCAAAATCTTGATCTCATATCAAATCCCAAGCAATTCACGCGATTCTTCTTCCTTTCAACTCAGAAACCCTAAAATTGAAGATTAGGAGAGAAAGAGTGAGAAAAGGACTTCATTTGATATGATTTCAAATCCAATCAGGGGAGGGACGGAATCTTGACATCTTAGAGAAGATTCACCATGAAACTATATCCAAAGAAGCTAAACTTACATGATTTCATCATTCCTCGGACCGCAAAACCCTAGGTCAGCATCTCGATCACTTTCTCCTCTCAAACCCTAACTCTCCCTCTCTCTCTAGGATTTCATTTCTCTAGATTGAATCATGAATTATGAGAGCTCCTTGTGTGTTAGGTTGACCATATAGAGCAATTGAGCTGCTTGGGTCAATTGCATATTGACCCCTCACTATACTTTCTCTTATTTCAGCTGATTTTTCTGCCATAAACGTATTACTGTAATTCGTCTACTGATAAGGTCTAGACGCATCCAAAAATTATGAAAATTTTACATGTTGTTTATCATTGAGTTTCAGATCCCCATTTAATATTTCATATCATTTGGAGTTACTAATAAATAAATAAAAATAAAACACTACACTGCTAAAAAGCACTTTGTCAGTATTTTGGTCGAAGTATAGTTCGATCGAGAACCACATTTAAAGAACACTCAAATATTCTAAAATTTTTCTCCAATATGCATGATTGAGTTATCCATATCATATCCAAAATTCAAGTAAATAAAATTTGTAGAAATATGAAAAATCATTTACCATATTGCTATCCTGATCAAATTCCATATTCATGTACTATCAAAACCCTAATTTTTTTTATTAGGGTTTACATTTCTCAAACCCTAATTCTTCAAACTAAAATCATAGTTAGAGTTTCTTCTTAGGTTTGAAACATCACAATTGATCTACTATCATTAATCAAGTCTAAACGATGTGTTGGATCCTAGATGGGTGATTAGATGCTCTAGAGGGGGGAGTGAATAGAGTTGAATGCACTTAAACAAAATTCATCAGACCTTCAAGATATATCACAAGATAAGGTTGCTAAATAGGAAATTTGTGTACAACTAAAACATACATAGCAAGGGATAGAGAGATTGAACATGCAAAAGTAGACAAGCTATTTAGAGTGGTTCCACACTTCAAACTAGAAGTATGTCAATCCACTTACCTAGAGAGGTCAACCTCTAGGATTTCGTAACCATTGCATTCTTATATTCATTCATAAGACTTACAATACATGACCAAACAAAGGACTTACCTATCCAATACAAAGAGTCTTCAACCTTACCAAGGACTTACTCACTTTGCAAGGAGTCTTCCGCCTTCTTCCAAGGACTTACCTACTCTTGCACAAGTCTTCAACCTTGTAGGAATTACCCACTCTTCCTGGATCTTCCACCTTTGACTTCACCTTCACTCGGAGAAGCTTCCACCAAGGACTTACCCACTAGAGAAAGGAGTCTCCTAACTTCACCAAGGGCTTACCCACTCTTGCTCCAAGTCTTCAGCCTTGATCTTAACCTAGGGACACCTTCCATTGTTCTTCTTCACCTCTCTTAGCTAAGAGAGAGAATCTTCATCTTCATGATTGAAAAGAGAGATGGGGAGGTGGTGAAAGTGAGAGCCTCACAAGATATACATGTAGGACTAGCTCTCTTACAGATTAATTACTCACTCTAATGGATGTAGCAAGTGATTAAGCTTAGATAAAGAGAGGAGGTTGTAGGAAGCACTCAAATATAGAATAGGAACCTCACATAGAGTTTGCATTGAATGCTCAACCTTGGAATGAAGCCCAAGGGGTCATATTTATAGTTGGGGATGCCTCTTAGCCTTTGGGAACACTTGAGAATGAAAACTAGCCATTTTGTGGCTTGCAACAGATATATTTTCACTTGTTGCAACTCCACAATGGCTAGAAGCACTTTTCTGTACAGTGCAATCAGTCGAGTTTCTATAAGGGTAGCTCGACCGATAGAGTAAAAGACAAAACTGATATTCAGACCATCGCTCGAGTTTGTACTGAGGAAACTCGACCGACCAATAAAAATTGAATTGGTCTGGTACTCCATCGGTCGAGTTCTGTGTAGTGTAAACTCGACCTACAAAAAGTCATTTTCAAGATCCAATCAGGATCGGTTGAGTTTGCAACTCACATAACTCGACTGATGAACAACCTGATTTGAATTTTGGAAAATGGCTTTTGAATGCGTAAACATTCGATCTAAGTGCTCCTGATTTTTTCTAAGCATAATTACAAGTCATATAATCATTACAAGTGATTTACAACATGATTCTAATGGATTTACATCATATTACAAAAATGTGCACTTGTATTGACTTTGACTTGTCTTTTCTCCAATTTGAGATGCACAAGTTAGGGCATTTGGAGTGTGTCTATACCTAATCTAAAATCACTCAAGTAAAGACATTAGACACCAATATGTGGAATGGTTAGTCATCATCAAAACACAGGTTTAGTCAATTTAGGCGTGAGTCAACATTGACCTAATTGACCTTGAGTCAACACAATGTTCAATCTAATCAAGCATGTAATCATTCAGGTAAACCCTAGTTTACCAATTAAGCACAAACATGGTCATTACAATAGAGATTATAAAAAGATAAGGGTAGTCATAGACTGCAATCTAGTAGTTGAGTTGATATAGAAGAAAGGCTTGCAAGAGATGATTACATGTCTTCAATGTGCTAATGAGTTCATGGATGGCATATCCAAACAAACTATAAAAAAATTGGAGGGAAGTATACTTATTGTAAAGCTCACCAAATGACTTAGTTCATTTATTTAGCAAGAAAATATATGTAATTGTAGTCATACTAGAATGTTCAATTTTTGTTATTTGAAATTCATTTGACGTAAATTCTAATACTTTTCTTGAGAATAAATAAATAGCTTAAGGGCTTTAGTAGGTGAAATACTTTTGTAAAATAGTTGATCTGTGTTTTAAATTATATTCATTGTCCACTTTTTTAGATGTTAATGAATGTGAAGATTCAATGATGAATACATGCTCAGATATTTGTACAAACACATATGGAAGTTTTTATTGTTCTTGCCCAAGAGGGACCTATGGTGATGGTCTAAAATATGGAAAAGGATGTATTAGTGATGTCAAGAAGTTTCCATTACTACAAGTCATGTTGGGTAAGATACTTTATTACATATATTAATAAGATCATTATATATATATATACATATAGATAATAATTGTGCTACAACACAATTGAGTGTACCGAATTTTCTATACACCTCAATTTTCTACTTAGATCTTATTTTGATCAAAAATAAAAAAGGCATTGCAGATGGACCCAAACGACAATCACATTAAATCTTCTCCTCATTCACTACTCCAATTAGTTTTCTCTAGCCATATCATTTACTATCCCTCTCTCTAGTTTTCTCTCATAGTATCAAGAAATTGACCCACATCCTACTCCTTAAATCATGCTCATGAATCCTCATCACATTTATAATTTTGTTTCTAGATCTATATGATTCTCCATCTAGAAATTATTGGCATATCAAATTGTTGTTTATGCTTCCGTTAAGTTTTTTTTGTAATTTTTTTTAAATTATACAATTTACTTACCTTTTTATCTACACATTTTTAATTCTACTCCATTCTTTTTCCTATGATCACTCCTCCTTTTTATTCTTTGCCCCTTTTCCTTTTCCTTTGATTCCTTTCACGACTTCAACCATTTTTCATTCTTGTTTCTTCTACATTTCTTTCTTTCTTTTAATGTCACAATTAGGTGCATTTAGTGTGGTGTTGGGCAGTTCTTTCACTTATCTATCTCTCATAGACAACATTTTTGACATCAGTTTTATTTGTGGTGTTTAATCTAGTACCCATTTGTGGATGAAAACACGAACCAATTGAGGTTTGCAATATTTTCCTTTTATACACATGGAGAGATCATATATATCCATGGTCAGATATCTAAAGAAAAAGCTCCTTCACCATAGTTCCTTGTTGTCGATGGTTGTATTAAATAGGAGCATGAGAGAGAATGTTTTACATTTTTTTGGGATTAAGAGGAAATGACAAGGGAGACCCAAAAGTTGATTACACTTTTTTTGTGGGTCAAAAGTGCAAATACAATCACCTACTAAAAAAATGCTACTTTAAATTCATACCCAACTTCAAGATACATCCGCATCTCAATGCAGAGTCTATGTAGTAATATGTGATCAAACATAGGATAACGAAAACAAAATAATAAGAACAAAAAATCCTAGCTTATTTTGGTCAAATAAAAAGGAATGTGTTTTATATTCCATTTAAGAAATGAATTAATCTAATTGAAACAGTAAATCTAAGTTATGAAAGATAAAAAAATAAGATAAAAAAGGGAATTTGGATTGAGTTTCACCAATTAAACCAGTCTCTACCATACAAAACCTTCTCTTCTAATTATATATGTTTTGGACATAGTTTATAGTTAGCCATTAAAGATATCAACACTTTCCTTCTCTTGAGATTCGAAAAAGATTTATATCTAAATGTATCTCTCTCTCAATATGATATCAAATAGATCAAGGATAGGATATGACCTTTGTAATACTAACTCCTCAATATCATATCTCATTACTAATCCATTCTCTAGATCTTACTGAACTCTTTCTCTCATATTAATCCATATTAAACATCATAAGAAGGTAGCTAATCAAACAACCAATGCATTGGAATAAGAGTAGAGAAGAAAAACTATAATAACATATGTATTAAATAGAAGAAGGAAGATTTCATGGTTGGGAAGGCATGAAAGCAACTCCCAACTCAAGTTATGAGTTTATCCACTCTTCGTGTAATTACAAAACATATTACAACTTAAACAAGTCACAATTCTTGAATGCAAAATTTGAGATAATAAGAAAAAGGGAAAATAAGTCGATACAATGGTAGATCAAGTTGTCGATCTACCCACCTTTTGGTTGATTATGACCAGTAGGTTGATTGTCCTAGAAGGGGTCAATGGGATCCACTTCTCTCATTGGCAAGACTTGACCAAGTAGGATGTCGACAGGTTGAAAAAAATTGTTGAATGACAAGTCTAGATATAGGTGGTCTCACTAGGTTGATAGACCTAGCCAAGTTGATCATCTAGACTTTCACTTAGTCTCTAAGACAACCATGCATCTTTATTGTAGAAAATAATTATGCCTTGAACTGACTCCTTTGGGATCTATTTATAGGGTTTGACTTACGCCTTGTCAATCTGTAATTAGTCCATGTGGTGATCACCCTTCAGTTTCTGGTCATCAACCTGGAGGTCGATGGTTACATTTAATAGAATGTCAATAGGAAGGTTGATAGTGGTTTGTCAAGTAACTCGATGGGTCTTTGTTTTTCTAGTCATTGACCTGGAGGTCAATGGCATTCTACATGAGTTCATCTCAATGGATCTTTTTAGAGCTTGAGTCCATCCATTTGAGTGTCAATGGCCCTCTTGGAGTAGAAGCTCGATGGATTAATATATCAAACTCTTGATTATGGTTCATTTGTATACCTAAGAGGTCAATGGAATGTTATTCATTGTTGTGGTCGATATGCTTGTCAAGAGTAATGATGGACCTTGGAGGTCAATTGGTAGGTCATCAATCTTCATATTTTTAAGTTCAATTTCTACAATTTTTTAGAGAACTTTGTTAGATAAAATATTAGGTGACTGTGTAAATAGAAAGATTTTTTATCCCTAATCACTTGTTTGGATGATATAATATCATAGAGTTATGAAATATGCATAAAAACTGATGTTATTAACTCCCACAAACATAAAATTTAGCTTTTTCTCAAGCTAATGACATAGGATCAATTGTGTGAGACAAATAAAAAATAATGAAAACTGTTCTTACCATAAGGTACACACAACTAGCACTTTTGATATTTACAACACCCTAAGATGGACACAACCATATACTTCAAGCACTCAACCAAAAACAAACAGTATCGTATTGTAGTATAGGAAGGAGAAAAGTTTGGGGTCAATCCTCGGGGAGAAAAGGGGCACTATAGCTAGGTTAGATTTGAAAGGTTCCTAATGAAGAGTCTAGGGTCTAAGGGTTCGATCTTGGTTTGGTTACACTAAGGGTTCAAATAAGAAATTAAAGATAGCAAGATGCAAAACCTAAGTTAAACCTAGACAATTTAACTCTTATTAACAAGAAAGGAAATTATGTAAGAAAGAGAACAATTTCTACTAAGAAGAGGAATTAGAAACTAAGGCAAGAAAGAATTAAGATAACACTAACACTACAGTAGCATAACAGTCCTAATTAGCAACCTAAAGGAAGACTATCTAGAGACTATCAAGAACTAGCACAAGCAAGCACAAAGGTTCACTAACTATACCAACATGACCTAACTATATAGAGCTTGGAAATTAACTAAGGAGGAAAGAAAGAAAGAAATAAACTATCCAAGCAGAAACTAGCAAGAGACAAAATTGTGTTTTAGATCAAGTTATGGAGATGTTGACCGTGTGGGGGAATGTGGTTAGGATCTAGGTTGGGGGTCAATATACAAACCATACTCATTCAATTAGATTGCTAAACCAAACAACAAGATAAATGCTATAGAATTACTCCAAACTACTAGTTGGCCATGGGTGGAGTAAGGTGTGCGATTGGGAACTACACCCTAGCACACTGTACACAATCTTATGAGGCTCTTCTGGACTAGGGTTTAGGTGAAATTCTAATAGGATCTATCAAGTCTAGGTTTATAGAGTAGGTTCTTTTAGGAAAATTTGGGGCCAAGGGTAATAATGAAAGGTGGAAATGAGGGTGTGGGACCTCACATCACCTCCCATCTAGCCTTTAGGAAGCTTCAAGATAATTGTACTAAGTACTTCTACTCTAGCTACTCAGATCTTTTCCTAGAAGTAGGAGAAGTGATGTTGATGTGGGAAGATAGGGTGCTAGATAGTCATTCACTAGTTGGACCTAGGAAAAATCCTAAAATAGCCTCCTAAAAGCCATTCTCTCATATAGTCTAGGTGGTTTCAAGCACAAATCATCAAGCGATACATGTTTTTTAGCACAAAATACAAGATAAATTTATGAAAAATATATTCAAATAGAAGGAAATAAATATTAAATGAAATTTAAGTTTTACAAGTCATTTTTCCATAGCATGGTATCCGAGTCACATTTTTGCCCCAAATAACCGACTTAGAAGGGCATAGCTACTAATTGAACTAAAAAGAATAAAATAAGAAGAAGAAGAAGAGATAATAGTAGGCTTGGAATCTTATGGAAGCACTCCGCTTCTTCACCTCCAGTAGATAGAGCACATCCTCCTCCTTCCTTAGTGGAAAGAGAGCATGGAATGCGTGGTGGTAGTAGCCAAAACCCCATAAAACTAGGGTTTGAGTTAGAGGAAGGTGGAAATAAGGTGGAGGTAGGTGGGAGTAGGTGAGAGCTCTTTGAATGCACTAGTAGGTGGCAATTAATGAATAGAGAGGCTAAACTTGTGCTACAACTGCCATCCAAGTATATATAGGTGGTTGGGAAGAAGTAGGCCAAGTAAGGGTAAAATGGGTATAGCAATGTACAAAAATACCAAGGTTTTGGTGGCAGCATGTCCATGCTGGGCCGCATAGTCGTGGTGCGTAGAGGGTAGCACAATTGTTTTTTGAGGGAACAATCATTTTGTAGTGGAAAATGTCAGGTTAGTTTTGGGTTTGGAAGGGTTGGTGGCATGGTCGTGTTGGGAAGCATGGTTGTGGTAGCTGTGAAGTAGCACGGCCGTGGTGGGCACAACAACCATGGTGTTCAAGTAATGGAACGGGCGTTCAAGGTCACATGAACATTTTGGAGGAGGAAGTGTTGGTTATTGGATTCTTGTGCCATGGTCCTGACATGCTGCAAGGTTGTTCTGGGGGATCCATTTCATGGCATGCTGGCTAGCATGACCATGGTGCCGAGGTTGCAATAGTTGCTTCTCATCCTGGAATTCAATTGTGATTTTTGCATTTGTTTCATGGCCATTATGTGTCACCACATTTTTACTTAGCCTGCACTTTGAGATTCGAACTCATGATCCATGGAGATCTTTGCTTTTGCTCAATCTTGGCCACTAGGGGTAGGTTCAGGGAGTTGTAGGACCTTCTTTGGACACGTCCATGTGTGGAGGAACCCTAGAACATCTTCCTTATCTCTCATTCAACCAAGGCATGGTCCAAGTACTTGAAATACATACAAAGAATATCAATAAGTGAATTTGAGAGGAAACCATACATTAGGGGAAATAATATGCAATCTAAGATGTTTAGATGTGATTGAAATGTAAGAAGACACAAGATGAAGCCCTAAAATAGGGCTTTATTATGATGATAGTATTGATGTCTGATAGAAGTTTTTATGTCAGACTCTTATAGAAAAACCTTTACTAATTTATTAAACTATATTGCCTTTTAAAAATATCAAATTTCAAAAGATCTTTTTGGTTTTATTTATTGGTTTTTGTTTCTCATACACTATCTCTGACACATGTTTCTATTTTCGAAGTAGCTTTCAATCTCATCATATTTTTTGATGTATGGTGGATGAAATGGATAAGAAAAAAGGTTGATGGTTATCCTCTTCCTTTGTTTGGGTCATTCAAATATAGGTATGTCATATTGGAAGGTGGTCCCTGCATTCCAAATTAGTTGGATTTAGAGCAGCGATTTCACATCCTAAGTACCAATGCCCCCAGTTGCTATACCTTTAGTGAACTCCATTGGAAATGGGTGTGTGTATATTTTGGCCATAGAGTTTATCAAAAGTGACATATCTTTTCTCATGATCACAACAATACACCATTTTCTAGCTCCTTTGACTAAAAGTCAGGAATAACTCTCTGATTGATTTTATTCACTATCTTCTTTTATTACTCACTTTTTTGAGATTTTGTATTATGTGGAAATGGAATGGAGGATGAGTTAGCTCCTTTTTTTATGAGAGTGTCCCCTCAACTGAATATGACTTTATTTTGGTTGACGTTTTTGCAAAAATATTTTCTTGTTGTTCTAAGGTTAGAATCAAGTCATAAGAATAAGTAACATTTTTCTAAGAGAAAGATATAAAGGCAATATCAATATGAATAAAGATTTAAAGAATTATCTCAATTGTTTCTTCCTCACAACTGATTTGTATAAACATAGTTTGAAGAACAAGGACTAAGTTTTGGGGAGAAGAAATTTTTGATCATCTTTGTCTGTATAATTTTTTACATGAAATATTTTCTAAAACAAGTTTAAAACTCGTGATATGAACAAAGACAAAAAAAATTAAAGGAATAAAGGTGAAGATTGTTTGATACTATCGATACCTATCTCCCGACATTAAGCCCCCCCCCCCCCCCCCCAATTACAACACATTATGTCCCTAGATTGTGAAAATAACAAAAAAAATGTATGCACGTGAGATTATTGCTTAAGGACGAAAATGAACTATGGTAGCTCATTCAAAAGTTAGGAGCATCATTTTTGTATTTTCCCTATAGGAAATGGTAACTATCTCCATTAAAAACCTCCACCACACCATGAAGGACTGAGATTGAGTACATCCAATCAAGATTTTAGATACCACAATTGTTTGAGAGACGTCTTTGTTGTGGGCAATGATGACAAAATTGAGATATAATTAAAGTTTGTGTTTGTTGAGAGGTGTAACTTATGTCGTGTTGACGAATAAGAGGAACAATGACTCTAGCACAAGTTTCCATAATGCATTTGGTTACACTAGTTGCAATAGAGGTGAATCAGAGATCCTCCACACTAAACAAAGAATCAGAGCTTCTATTGAAAATGACTTGATGGTATGGGGCAAAGATTGCAAGCAACTAGCAATGATTGTAATGTAGAATTGATAGGAAAATATAACACATTGTAATGTAGTATAGGTAGGAAAATATAATGTGGATGGATGTTTGAAGTATCTGAATTAGAAAATATTTTTCTTTGGAATTTGTTTGATTATAGAGATCATTCTGCAGATCAAGTCTGACCATGTCGACAACATCAAGGGCATGACTCGATAGAAACTGATATATGGGCATAAGACTTTGGGTAAATAACCTCCTAATTTGAGAGTATCTCAGAGATAATCTTTTATAACTATTAGATCTTTGCAGAAAAATACAACACCATTATTGTCACCATCTTTTAGTTGCATCATTAGTGAGGTATGTTTTGCTGAAGAGAGTTCACAACAGGAGATTTGAAACTCTATTCAAAGGATGCTACATATCCATATATAAGAAATGACTCAGGCTCATCTAGCATGTTAAAGATATTAGTAGCCTCGCGAGCCCATACATAAGTAGGTATAAATCCTAGTGGTAGGGAATAAAGAGGGGAAGGTGCATGATGGGCTTCTTTGTTTTGCTTCTTTTCCAAGAACCTATCAAAAAAGTTCCTTAGGAGGCCTAAGAATAATAGGATATATATCTTGTAGATTTACATGGAGTTCAAAATCTTGGAAGAAGTGGTGATAGTTGGTCACCTCCATGTCATATCATACTTGTAGTGTCTAAAACTATTGGGGTAAAAGTTTGTGACTAAGATGTTGTGGTTAACCACCTCCATAACACGTAGGACTATGAATGAATTGTCACCTTTGAAAGGATTCTAATAATGGACTAATGGATCAATAACATAGTTGGTCCAATTCGGTATGTAATAATCACAATGACATATAGCTTGTTGAAGACAGATAGGAATGTGTGGGATCTTTTTTTCTTCAGGATCATGAAAATGCATATTTGCATTTTGCAATTTTATGCATCACGTATTGAATAAAATGATTTGTGTCTTGATTAAGTAAGCAATGCAAATGATCTAATAGCCTTTCAAATAAAAAGGTAGGAGAATCACTCATGTTTTTCTTTCTTCAATATTTGCAATGAGCATCTCGATAGCTGGCACATTCATACAATTTTTTAATAGGCAATCAATAAGAGAAGGTTTGGAATAGTTGAAAGGCCACTCTTTGTTGTTGGGCATGACATCTTCAAAAATAGTAGATGCCAGTACTGGTGAAGAGGCTTTTGTTGATTCTAGTTGGGTTGTGGAAGATGTGATAGAACACATTCCTAGAAAGAGATTGGGTCTCATTATTTTAAATTATTTGTTGTCCATCTAGCTTTTCATCTAAAATATGTAGTAAGACAAAAATATCTTTTGGCATCTCTTGCCAATAGCTTGAATCAAAATCATGCATTTTATGGATTTTGAGGTGGATGAGGTAAATTTGGTTCTAGGAAGATGGGATTTGGAAGTCTTGGACCGACCTTTGATGGATGAGCTAATAAATCACCACTATCTTCATTAGAAGAAGCGTGATCATCATTAGTTGGATATACAACATCAACTTGTAGCTTCAGGTTTTCTTCATTTAACCCCATAGAAATGGCTTCTTCAGATGTTCATTGACTACAAGGTGATTGTATCAGACTATCTTCACCATGTAGGATCTCATGTAGTTCATGTAGAGGGCTTCTTGGGAAATAATCAAGAAGGATTTGTGTTAGAGGGAATTCATCGTTAGAAGTGTGGCCGAGGATATGATCTGATGGGATGAAATACAACTCTTAGAGCGAAGTTGGGATCCTAAACTGTGGATGTGCTAGGGGATTTGGTGGGGTGTAACATATGGTAGGTTATCTGGTGCACCAACAACATAAGAGGGAGAACCATTTAGACAATTTATGACCATTAGGGTCTTTGAGATAGGCAAGATCGATGTTCTTAAGGAACTAGTTGAATGGTGAGGAGAACAAAGTCACAACTCATTAGTGGTCGTGTTTGGAACATAAGAATTCCCATGTGAAGACTATGAAGATGGAGATGAGGCCTCCTCGAGTGAGTGATTGAATAGGCTAATATGGTGTTGGCATAGAGAACGATGATTTTCAACTTTTCATCAACACACATTATCCTTAGTCTTCCAATAATTTAGGATCAAGAGCAGTAGAGCCAACATTTCTGTCATTTGCTGAGGAAGGTGAGCTAGAGCATCTACTTTACACTCTATTGTGGCTACTTATCATGGAATTCATTGAAACTCATGCATGGTCTAGGAGAGAGTTTCAACCTGGTTGGATAGAACTCATACATCTTACTTTAGTTTATTAATGCTAGAGATGTGTTTAGTAGTTACCCCTCACAAGATGTTGAACTTGTGACCAAACACTCTGTCGAGTGTGTCAAGATACACCACATAACATATTGGTGTGTAGAGGATGGAGAGTGTCGAGGATTTTCTTGTAGTTCTTGAGAAGAAGAAGAGGATCTGGTTCCATGCTAATGGTGACAGTTTGGACTATTTGGAATATCATGAAATGTCGGGGGAGCGGATGGAGGTGGAACACATGGTGTAACTACAGTTGTAGGTGTCATTGGGTGAGAAGTTTTCAAAATGTTTCTTCTTGAATTCTACTCATGCTTCTTCTTTATTGTTTGGGAAGTAGGAAAGGTACATATCTTGGGAGAGGGAGGGGGTGAAAGTGCCTCAATGTGTTGGGAAATATGGAATTAGATAGGCAATGGTAATAAAACATTTCTATCCATATTCCCCATATTCAACGAATTATGTCAAAAACTATGCAATGGGAAGATGGTTAAAGAGGTCATACATGGTCATGGAGAAACTCCATTGATAAATCCCTCATTGCAGTTGTGCAACTTCCTTATTGTTGCACTCGGATGATGTTTGTAGAATCTATTGGTCTTCATCACAAACTACATGCTGACGTTTCTCTCCTAGCAGGAAAACGATCCACACCTCTAGAGTAGTCCACACGGACCTCCTAGAACTCATGTCATTCTACAAGAACAGACAAGAAGAAGTTGTCCCTCCTGATGGTGTACTAGTCACCAACTTCCTATCTCACAATTGTTCTCCCTTCAATCCCTCCATTTCGAAGGTACGACTTTCTCGGGTTTTCTTGGTTACAACAACCAGAGATGACAAAACAATTGTCAAAGGAAATTGAGTTTTATTTGAGAATCCCCTAGTACTCCTCTATTTATAGGAGGGTCAGGGTTCCCGGTCTGAGTGGGAGTGGAAGGGACAAGAATTTCATGAAATTTCTCAACATATGATAGGAAAAATGGTCAGTTTGTGTGGCAAACTAATCAGTTGGCATGTGAATCGACTGGTTCACATGTTTCCAACTACAATTGTATTGGAAATTCTAATCCAATTAATGCACAACATGATGTCATCACTAATCCTTGATTCAATCAAATTGAACCAAAAATAGGGTAACTCACTTTGCAAAATGATAGTCTCATGATTTTGAACCAATCGATTCGCTAAGTGAATCGTCGCTTCACACCCTAGTTCAGCCAAAAATCAACCAATGTAATTTTCAATCAAATTGACATTCCAAATAGTCATTTCAACACTTGAACCCATCAGTTGGGTGTCTAGTCAGTTAATTCATTTTCAAATTGAATACCTAAACTCTTTAGTAATCAATTCAATTATCATTCAATTACCCCTCTTTCCCTTGCTTGGTCCGGCCCACGCTGGCTGAATGGGCCCTACTTGGTTTCCCTCACCCTCTCTTTCTTCGAGTGTCAAAGACCTCATGATCAAGTTTCTCTTTTTCTATTATTCCTATAAAAGTACAAGTGCCGCTATGAGGGAAATATCTACTGCGAGTCTTGAAGCTAGGTCCTCACCCCTTTGGCCACCAAAAATCCCATGATTACCTTCGATCATTAGCCAGGAGACATTACAACCTCTAGATTACCCATGAGGTCCCCCACCCCCCGGTTCCAATCTATTGTGATCCACGACCATTGCTTGAGCGTAATGTAGGTAGAAGAAGATAGAGTGTTCTAGACAACCAGGATGATTGGGACGTGTTTGCATGAAGTTTGACTTGTTTTGTTCCTCCTTTTGTCCCACTTGATTGTCATATCTTCACTAACTATTGATGGTGCCTCTAGATTTGACGGTGGCACAACGTTTGTTCTCTTCCTTCCTACTCTTCTTCTATATCAACATCTTTATGACTTCTCAGGCTCTATTGAGAGGGTAACATGGATCATTAGGACCTCAAAGCTCTTTTTCCTTCTATTCCTCAACTTCAGGATGGAGCACAGAGAATTGAAGGCCTCTTAAGAAGGTGTGAGGTGGCTCCAAGTGCAATCTCCTTACCAAGGCTCAATCTGCTGCAGGAAAGTGTGGCAAAAACAAAGGTGAAAATGGGTGTTTTGGGTCATATGGTTCTCCATGCATGGAGAAGTTTCTAATGGCTATGATGTGTTTTCAAGAATGGATAATGGCAAGCAATTTCTGTGGTGATGCTTGACGCCCATCAATCAATTGGAAATACCTCATATTGCCACCAAAGGGTGGTTGTAATGGATCATTTGGATCTTAGGAGTGTTATGAAAGTCACAATCAATTTGAAATATCTAGAAATTATCTCTATAATGTGTTGTATTTATGATCATCACTGATATGGGTCTAGGTATATCCTTCCAAGTAATCTAGAGGTTGATGACAAGCAGTAGGCCATCATATCTACTGAGAAGGGCAGGATTAGGTAATGACGTAAGTTGAGGGGTCGTGCCCTACAAGAAAGCTGACATGACATCAAATTGGCACATTCTAGATAGTAATTAACCAAAGTGCAATGATTCTACCACATTTATGTCATTGATGTCCACCACTTCATATTATTATATCTCTTTTATCGAAACTCCAACCATCCTAAAAATTTAGATATAGGTTTATGATCCTTTAAATCATATTCTCTCCAGATTTTAGGGATAAAATCTAATGTTTTGACACTTATTTACTTCCTCTAAATAACCCCATATTTATGGGTGTAACTGTAAAATATAATCATTATTTGATCTCCAAATGATATAAGACAACCTTCATAAACTTATTACAATCATGATGTAGACTTGGGTCCTTATTCAACCATTCAGGTTCATATATATCAATAATGAATGTTCAACTACACAAATACTCAATTTTGTTAATAAAATATATTACTCATTATTGGACTTAATTATGTGTTTCCAATTACACCTTTTGAGTAACAAAAATCAATAATTCAAAAAGTGATTCCTGAACATAGTATCAAATACATATACTACATTCAAGGTCCTAAAAAATCTAAAATAGGCATCAAAATTTGAAAACTTAGGTCATCACATTCACCCTACCTTAAATAGGATTTCATCTACTAAATTCAAAATCCTCATACTTAAGGTGATCTCAAGCATCTCTACTACCTCTAGGCCACCACTTCTAGGTGCCAAGTCTATTATAGTTTTTCTTACACTCTAAGTTGTCATCTTAGGATTTAGAGCATCTTGGTTGTGCCCACCCATCTTATATAGGTGGAAGCATAATTTACGTAGTTTAGTTATAATTTGACATTCTAGTATTTTAGGATTTACATACATCATTGCCCTGAGAACTAGGGTTCCATCACACATATGGGTTAAGAAGATGTTAGTGAAGGTCTAATGTTTCACCCCACTAACTTGTACAAGGTGGTAGGAATATTCCATATCATTATACAATAGAGTTATCACACTTAACATCATTATTTCAGTTTAAGATCAACATCATACTAGAATCTCATCATTAGAGAAGGGCTTGATGTTTCATATTAATGTTTTAGGGTTTTCACCCTATTGCATAAGAGTTATACTCAAACTTAGAAGCATAGATTAATAAGGGTTGAGGTTAAGCATTATATGTTGTGATCATGTAAGCTATGATCTAATGATAACTTTATTTTTAAGCATATGATTTTAGAGTTACATTTTTCACCTATGATAGGGTGAAATATAAAACAAGTGAGGGTTATTTGAGTGAATTTTCTTACATAATCAACCTTATATCTCAAATGAGGTTTCTAGAATCATATGGTAGGAAAGAGAAGTGTAAGGAACATCACTTATGTGTATCATATGTACAAGACATTCTACTCTCAGAACTAGACTTTCATATATCACCTCACTTGCAACTAAGGAACACAAAAAGAAGTGTCTGCAATGAATAACCATGCTGGACTCTAGACATAGAGAGAAAAAATTCACTGTAATCCATGTAGATGGAGATGGGGAGCTATAACAATATTCAACCCAACATGCAATACCAAGGCAGTGAAGATGGACCTCCAAAAAAATGATTAATCTATCAACCATATAAGCATTACTGAATTCAACAAGGGCCATCATAAGAAGTGGTAAACTATTGTTGGTCATGGATAAGGGGGTTGATAGCATGTAGAAAGGCTTCAACACCTTCAGGAGTACCAACACCAAATTGATCATTCTTGAGATAATTGATTGTATCAGGAACACCCTTCATTGCAAACATAGAAATAAGGTGATGCCAATTTTTTTGAATCACAATAGATCGAATGTCGTTGTATGTAATTAGAAAAGGAGTCAAAGAGGAACTAGAAATGTTGGGTCCTAGGGAGGTAGGACAACTACCGACAATCCAAAGGTTGATCACAATTGACACTACATTCAAAAATCATCTTTAACAACTATTTTTGCATTGCACATAGCTTCAAGAAGGTATTGTGCACAAAGACCTTCATGTGCACACGTTATCCCTTAGTGGAAGGATAAAATTTCCTCTTCAACCATGGAACTAGAAGCAAGAAAAGGAGAGTAAGAAATATCTAATAGATGGTGTACCATAAGAGGGGACGTTGTGGGTGGTTTGATTCATTCTTCAAACTAGTAGTAGGGTTAGAGAGGACAATTATAATAGAGGAAATAACATAGATGGCGCAGAAAATTCACCATCCTTGATCTTTGTCTTGGCCCAGGAAACTCAGAATTCAACAAATGTACATGCACAAAAGGACATTGGTGGGTCAAAATCTAGGAATGGAGTTGTTGGATTCCATCATGTCCTAGATTTCATGTATTTAGGGCCTTCAGGATCATAAGACATTTCAGTGAGGTGTGCTTTAATGTTGAGCATTTTCTTGAGTAGAGTCGGGTAGAAGCTCTAGAGAATGCACGTAGGGAGTAGAAAAACACAATCTTAAGCATCAATGGAGCAAGCTAAACAAGCCACTTGTTGTAGGAAAACACACATAGTTTTGATGCACAACATATGACAAGAAGAGATGGAAAACCAGGCTTGATAGGGACTAGAAATCATGCCAACTGGATCCTAACCATGATGACAAAGAAGGTGGTAGTAGAATCATAGATATAAGAAGCACAGTGGATGCAAGCCTTTGGCCAAGGTTGGGTGACAAGACATAAGCCACACATACAACACTTGCAAGAATAGAGAGTAGTGACTAAGCCTTCCCAAACATTAGTATATCCCAACACTTCAGGGATATCTCCAACTCAACTCAGGGAGGAAATATGCATCGTTCAAACATGATTGGAAAAAACTACTTGGAGGAACGGAATTTCCATGACATGTGGGGAGACTCTTGAAAAAATGTGATGTTGTCATATGTGTGGGTTGGCTTTACAATAGCTATAGAGGATATGACAATGTTGAAATTGATACTTCTACAATGATGTTGATGGTGAAAGGATATTGATAAGGAGGATACAATAGAGAGAAATGTCATTAACCTTGATTAGAGGATGTGAGGAGCTGATATCATAGTGAAAGGTTATGGTAAAGAACATGCAAGAGAAGATTAAAGGGCATGGAAGAGGAGACCAAGTAAAAGGACATGGAAGAGGAGACCCAGTTAAAACTATGTTATGGTTGTGACCTAGAAAACCTTGTGAGAGGTGGGTCGAAATGCCTAGTCCTCTAGTATTTCGACCATGTGCATGTGAGAGCCAGGGTTTCAAACTTGAATCATCTGGACCGAGACAAGGGTGTGCCTAAGAGTGTCTTGACTAAGACATGAAGGCAACCAACCTTAGAGGTCACAATACTTTTCTGGATAAACATGGACATTTATATTTATGCATGCAAGAGGAAATATGGTTATTTCCTTGATGGGCAAGTGTCCATTGGTGATTTAATATGTTGATACCTCAAGATCTTCTACTTACCTCTTTATTTGGGATATATAACCTCTTATCTTCCTTGCAAGAAAATCTTTTTGCCCCAACACTTCTTTTTTAGCTTGAGATATTCCTTGGAGATCCAAGAGCACAGACAGTTAGATCTTGGAACCTTCACGTTGCCGATCCATCTTGAACAATGAAGATCTTGTGCTAGGATCAACTTTTAGTGGTGATTCTTGGTGAATCGTCTCTTGGTAAGTGGTCTTCTTCTTTAGATCATGTTTCCTTTTTTGAAAACTCCATTTCCATCTTATTCCTCCTTGTCTGTAGACTATGGATTATCCATGGTGACCTTCTAGAGAGAGAACTCCTCTTGATAAAGGTCTTAAACTATGCTTTGGCATGGTGTCAACTAGTGAGAGGATGATTTTTTCTCTTTTCCTATTTCTTTCTTGGTTCATCCTAGATTTGTTTTTCCTCTTTCTTGAACCTCCCTTGTAACCATAGTTTTATTCTTCATGGAGGTGATCATTTGGCCGAATACTGGAAGTTTAGTTGAAGCTTTTGGAGCTTGAGATCCTAAGAGAAAGTTTCCCCTCAAATCAGGCGGGTTATATAACTTCTCTCACTTCTATTATTGCTACTTAAACTTGATCTTATTGTTGTTGTTTTAGATCTTAAAAGCATGTTCTTTATGATAGGAGAATGATGAAGTTTAGGGTTTGATCTTGTAATGTTCTTGAAAAGTTCTCCTTGTTGTATACCCTAAAATTCATAGTACTCATTTTATTAATAAATGATAGATTGGTGTGTTTCTTTGGATCACCTTCTATGGAATATTAACATCTGAAATATGGTTCATTTAGTTACAAAAAATGGTATGTTTTGAAGATGATAACATGCAAAAAAGTTATGATTTTCTCTCTCCACCCATAGTCCTTTTGATAACGTTCAATGACAAGCTTAGGTTGACCAACACCATGATTTAGGGTGTTTTGCACTCTGATGATGTTTGGTATTCCCTATTGTTAAACCCTATTTTGACCTTTTTTAAACCTATTATGATGATGGGCATATAGCTAATCTATGGCTGAGACATCCCTTGACCTTCCTTGGGTC
This sequence comes from Alisma plantago-aquatica, assembly GCA_963693085.1. NCBI lineage: Eukaryota > Viridiplantae > Streptophyta > Magnoliopsida > Alismatales > Alismataceae > Alisma > Alisma plantago-aquatica. Next base: position 148,642,616 of record OY856413.1, read on the forward strand.
GATACCATGCTTAGGTGGTTGTTCTAACCACAAAAACCCTAGAAAATGGTTGGTTCTCACCTGTATGGGCATAACATAACGTCGTGGGCAAGATGTACTCTGCATACATTGCAAATTACCGAGTCACCATGTCCAATCACATGTGTGACGTTCCCTACACATGTTGTGGGTGAGACATCCTATGTATGCATTGTTGTTGAGTCATATTATGTGTGTCGCTAGATGAGCCCTACACACATTGCAGTTGTAATATGGCTAGCGTCGCGAGTCGAGACAGTGCAAGCATCATGACTGTGACTGAGATGCACGCGACGTGACTGAGTCTGATCCTTGTATGTGTCATGGGCGAGGCAGCTCTGAACGCGTTGCAGGACATATGACCTTACATGCATTGTGGGTCAAGGTGCTATTGCCCACGTATAGGTCATGATACCTTATGGTGTGAGTAATGATTGTTACACTTCAATATATACATGGACTTTACATAGCGTAATGCCCTTCACATGATGAATTTATTATAATTGGCTAATCATTAATGATGGTTCCTAATCCTATTGCTCTCCAAATATGTGGGAAATGATGGAATAAGGATTTAGAGGTTGAATGATGTTATGAAACCCTAATCGACTAAGAATAAACCTTAACCCTAATCATGTGATGATGTGATATATGTATTCACTTTAATTGAAAATTGTATTCCATAATAGTATTTTTTCTCTCATATTTATGTAATCCTAAATTTTTAGGTGAGACAACTGACATAGACATTTGAGTGCTATGGTGTACCTTGCATAATATAGGGTGGTGATTATGAGCATGGCTAAGATACAATGTATTATCACTTGTGTTGGAACTATATAAACGGGTCTAATGACCTAGCAAGTGCCTTGAGCATAGTTTGAGATGAAGTCCTGTATAGATGGAATTGAGGGGTTGATACCCCATAGTGATGTGAGATTGACGACCTTGTGTTGGTTATGATACAAGTGCCATGTGATGATAAGACAAGTTATCATTTTATATGTTTTATATCTTTTGAAGTTGTATCCTACCCTTAATTTTTCAGAAATTTCTTAGGGTTTAAACGTTGTTACTTGATTGGTGAATTAAAAGATACACAATTGGAATATCTAATCAAGTGAAACCCTAATCATGTAGTTTCCTTATATCATAGATCCATCTTCAACGTTAGTATCTAGCTGGATGGTGAAATGAGTAACTCCTATGGGAAACTCAAAGCGCATATTATTTAATATGAGGGGTATCAGTAGAGGTAACTCCCTATATCCTTAAATTATTCTTTTAGTGATATAATACCTTGTTATAGAACGACCAAGTGTGGGTCAGTTCTCTAGTGTTATGCCATGTACCAAGGTAGATTAGTTGTTTTACATGACCATAGTTTTGACTATGAGTAGCGATCTCTATAGGACTATATCTATGACTATAAGTTGTTGCTTAGTAGTGAGATCATTCAAAAACTACATTGTAGAGTCGAACTGACCGAACAGTGGTGGTGATGATTATGGAGTCTAATTCTTCCTTTGATCTTGTATGGTATTGTTTTCGACTTAGTAGTGGTCAGTTGGATTTGAGTGGTACGCCTCAAATTCTCAGGGCATAAAAATGTTTTATCAGTCATGTAGAATGGTTGTTTAGGGTCAAATACAAATCCAAATACAAATCACATTGGATGACCCCATGCCTTATTTCTTATACTATTTAGTTTATAACAGTTATACATGTTATTCATATTCCTTTTAATAGTGTAAAGTGTTCTACTACTCAGTTGTAACTAATTAAACTTCTCAAATAGTATTATCTACTTTATTTACTGCTCTTTATAGTACTATGCTTATAATAGACGTTGGCGAAAGTTATATATCTCGCTTGAACGTTTGGTCTCACTCTGTGAGTCCCACAACTTTTTAGGTGGTCATGGATGAGGAGGTCAATTTTAATCAATTATTATAGTTTTCTTTAATTTTAATCCTTTAGGGCCTATATCTACTATGGTGTAATAGCTGAAGGATAAGGATCACGATATTTTCTTGTACCAAGAAACTCTATCATTTCTTTTGTTCCATGTCGGAAATACCTTCTTTAATAAACTCAATGACATCAACATTACTTCTATTTAGTATTAGGTTGTCCTACCAATAGGTTCATTTTTAGATAAAAATACTTGTTTAGTCCATTTTTTTGTGAAAATCCTTAGTTGTTGTTTCAACAAAAGATGAACAACTTCATTTCATCTCTTATGTAGTCAACATCATGTTTTTTAATGATGCATAATTCCTTTTTCATTGCTTTAGTCATAATGTGATTAGGCAATATAACCTAATGAGTTTACCTGTAAATATTTCTTTATTTCACTATTGTAGGTTAGCTAATATTTTCTAAACAAGTATATATGACTTCATGGAATGTGCAAGCTTTATTTTATATTCCTTTTTTATTCTGTTAAAACGATTACTCCTTTTTATCTATTCATTTCAAATTGTTCAATTTTTCTCTTGAGAAGGTATTTTGTTTAATTTATTGAGTGTGATACTTAGTAGCGATGGATGCACATTCAAAGGTTAAAAAAAATAAGTGATTTTAAGATATATTCACTATATTAAAAGTTTTAAAAAAGAGACAATCTTGTTTCCATAAAATTGTCAACCATAATGCTTTCTTTATGCTACACCTATTTTCAAAAGTCTTCATTTAAAATATTCTTGGTAAAATGAATAGGCACATCTTCTATCTATTACCAAAAAGATATTCATCTCCACAATAATATTTTTGGATTGGTTGGCTCACCATTTACTATTTTATACTTGTTCTAGACATTATGTGCATTGCTTTATCTCATTCATCTCTTTTCAACTTGTTATGATATATTCACAGAAATAATATATAATGTGGCATTACTCATATTTCAATATTCTTCATCTTCTTTTTTTCTTCAATATTTGTGTCTTTGGTAGTTGAATGCCTATTGTCCAACTCCATCATTTACACACATTCATATAGGCATACTTTGGAATAACGGTAGGGGGTTACCCCTTGTTTATCCTATAACTACCCAAAACCGAGGATAACAAATACTTTTTTAAGCTTCATTCAATGAACAATTTCTTGCTAGATATACGATGAGATCTGAAATTTTTAGTTCTTCATCTATCATTTTCCTCATTTGAAAGTACATGCTCTGCTCATTCAAGTAAATGGGTTGTGTCCAATGTCAAACATATGTATTATTTACCCATGTAGAATTTTTATTTGAATAATTTATTAACTTAAGGCCATGTAATTAACAATTTTAATTTTTTTAAGACTCATATTAGAGAGAACATTACAAAGAATGTATTCAACCTATGCAATGGCAATAAATATAGATGAAAACACCTTAGATTTATTTGTTGGATGTTGGGAAGTGTATAAGAGCTATGTCACAATATATATATATATATATATATATATATATATCAATTGATATAAATGTAAAAGTTATATCTAGTTTGGGTTAAACAAACTCTAAAGAAAAAAATTATTTTCCTTTTCACAAGTTTGTTGCAATAAAATATGTATTACATCTTATGTACTTGGAAATATACATATTTTGATGTTGAAATTTCTATTCTTGGACATTTTTCATATTATAATTGATTAGCTAATGATTGCAAACATTGTGCTTAAGTGAATGATACGATTTTATATAAGTTATATATGTATATCTCAATAAATGCATGATTTATACAATAATGTACACATTAACATTTTTATTCTAGCTCAGTTGCAATATTCGTCGTTGTCATTGGACTTATTCTTGAATAGATAATTTGGCATGGGCTAAAAGATGCACAATATGAAGGTACAATGCATTCACTAAACAAATTCTGTTGGAAAATTTTGAGACGTCATAATAGGACAAAAAAGTAACTAATAGAAAATGTATTTCCTTATACCTTTGTAGCATATGAAAACTCACAATGGACGATCACTTGATTTCATAGAATGTATTAATCAAGTAGAAATTTTTTATTATGAAAATTGTGAACAATATGTTATACAAAAAGATGCACATGATTTATCTCTAATGTAATATAATCATATGCAACATTCATATATATAATACTATTATTTTTTCATTATATTGACTTATTGCCACATTGCCCTCAGGACATTTTCAACAAACACGAGTTAGCAATGAAAAATCATGCCTTATGTTGGTCCTCTTTATAGACATTAAAATAACCTTTGGCTCAAATCAAAATTGATTTTCAAACTTACAATGGTATACGTTTGATCATGTTGCTTATATAAAAGATTTTTAATTGCTTGTCACTTTTTAGTTTTATGTAATATAAAGTCGATATATAAAACATGACAAGTAAATATACATATGTATGCTCACTAACTAAAGAAAGAGAATGAGATGTATTTTCCCCGTACCAAATAGATCCTTCACCGGTAAAAAATACTAAAATATTATAAAGGTTTAAAAATTGTTTATTTCCCAAAAAGAATAGGAAGTACTAGTCTCTCTACTTCTAAATTCTTTTGTCACATAGCTACTCACCGAAACATATTACATATCATTACCATGCCTACTAGCCGACACAACAAACGTGAATGAGAAATATATATGTTAGTAAGAGCATGTTTGATAGGATGTAGTGGGACAAATTGCGTGTTTAATGTACAATTTTACATTGTAAACTCACTAAACTGCACCCACTACATCAAACCAAACACGCCCTAAATAGAAGTTCTTGACGGCAAACCCAACAAACCCCTTAGAGCACATTACCCACACCCGCATCCACCACTCAAATCACACCCCCAACCAACACATGAATCGACCATTAATCCCTCTCCGAGTCTCTTTAGCTGACATGCCGCGAAATGTACATTACCTAAAAACCCTTCCCCCCTGCTGTGGCCACCGCCACACCAGATAGACCGAGTTCATATAGTATTACAGATAGAGAGACCCCTTGCACCAGTTTCGCCAGCAACCGGAGTAATCGACGACATTACTCGGTGGGCCTCGATGTTGTAAATGGTTTCAGAGTCATTTCCCTTCTGTATGTGGGACCCACATGGGCATATGTAGATGTCACTTTTGTGTTATATGGTTCCTGCATGTTGGAAAGCACAATTTGGTAGAATGATCCCGTTGCATGTTCATATCTAAAATATGTTTTGCCTAGTTGAATAAGCGGTCATGTTGCATGCGTATGTTCACGTCTTGACCAATTCCGTTTGTTATTTCCGCTAGCTAGATAAGCTTACCTTGACTGGGTCAAGGGATGGCGGCACCAAAGCCCGCAATCATGGACGCATAGATATCGTGCCCGTGGAGCGGACCTGGGATGGCACGGCCGGCAAGCTCGGCGAGCTTGAGACCCGTTCTTTCTTAGGTTCTTGGACCGTATAAATAAGAAATCAAACCAAAAAAATCGTAACATTTTACGCAGCACCAAAATCCTCTGAGTTTGTGGTGTTCTTGTGTTTATCGTTCATGATGTGATTATCCAGGTGATAACGTTGAATTTGAGATTCGGCAACAACAAGTTCATGATGTTGTAGCCACCTTTGTGTTGACATTCTATGATTAGGAGTTTGGTGTTCATAGGACACTCTAGGTCCATATTAAAATGGGGAATGATTATGATGCCTTATAGTTGAGCTTTGACGAAAAAGTAAATAGTCTAAGTAAGGGAGATTGTAACGTCCTAGTATTTGAATACTCATATATAATGATCTTAAAAATAATAATTGGATTACCTATATTACCAAAATATATCTACTTTGAGGGAGTCCATTACTAAAAACTATATGGTTAAGTGTACTCACCCCAAAATGGAATTAAGATGAGTGACTAGTTGGAAATCTTCGTTCCTAAAACTCTAGTAGATTCCTCCGTATTGGGCCTAGATGTTACAAAAGAATTCATGGATGATGGGGGTACCCTTCCGGCTGGGGCTCTCTCGGCATCTCAGTCCTGTTCTTCTTCACCCGACCACCTCCAGCATTTCTGGGTGGAACCTTTGTTAACATTACCCCTCCTGCATCCGCCACCGCCGCCACATTCCCTTTTCAGCAGGGCGGTAGAAGCCGTCAGAAACCCATGCGGTGCCCACTAACGTTTGCTGTGACCGACAGGTGCAAAGAGTAAAGACGTCCATCCAGCGACACCCATCGGTGTTGCTGTGGCTATAGACTGAATAGTGTGGTTTCGAGGTCATTCTGCAGCGCGAGGGAGGGCTCCTCATTGACCCTCGGAATGTCCCTTCACGCCATGGTCTCGGCGGTCAGGCACCGCAGGTGGTCGTCTAACATGGCGATGGCCTGGCCGATCCGGCCGATCTCCTCCAGCTTCTGCCGCACACCACGTTCCACTCCACTGCCGTGTCGGCCTGGATCCTTCGCCGGTCCTTCAATGCCTCCGTCGTGACTTTTTTTTCGCCTGGCCAACGCAAAGGCCGGCGTCCATTGGGGGTGTTTTCTGTGATAGAAAAGCAATGCTTACGTGGGAGCTAACTGGACGAAAGCGGAGAGGAACCCATCACGAGAGTGCTGTTGGGCGTTGCCGCGTTTGCACGTCGACGGCTGCTGCAAAAGCTATCAAGCAGGCTGGAGGCTGCGGCAGCACCGTTGTCTCTCTGGCGCTTCCTAGGATTCGAACTGCCGTGCGAATCCGCAGTTGGAGGACAAAAATATCACATCCGCATGCAAACAGATCATTGGAGCAGCAATTGATACGCCCCCTTTTACAACCCGGAATCTCCTGAGCCACGCGATCAACATTGAGTTATCTGCTTTCCCCACAAGTAAGGAGGGCTCCGAGATGCATGCCGGCCACCCAGGCCTGTATAATACACAAACACAAGTGTGTGGTGCCATGATGATTTCCCCATTGCACATCCTTCATGTGACAACACCATAGACCTCGCTGTCCATGACACTCACCCAACATGCATGCCTCCTATGTTGCATTGGACCTATTTGTAGTGGTCTATTTGTAGTGGTGATGATCATACTTAAGATGGGGAGGAGGTAAATTTGGTGCTGATCAGGAATGTCGGTCGTGCTGTCTCACCTTCTTGTCCCTAATTCATTTTAAGCACTAGCCAGTTCATCTCCCTACTATATATGTTGGTTGTTGGATTTGTTGAGTGTCTCACAGTTCCTCCTAGTGACACCAAACATCCAGTGGTTCAAATCCTCTATGCCCCTATCTGTGTGACCGGAGTTGTTATCCGTTTGATTGTTGGGCCCAAGGGAGAATGACTGTTTGGATTCAGTGGGCATACGTGTGACGGGCATTGAGGATTTGAGCCCACCTACATGTGGATAGTGTAAGCATTGAAGAGCCAAGACCAGAGCCTTCATGTTTGTTGGCGCAATGCATGGTGTGAAGCAGATCGATAATAAGATGTGTCCCACTTGTGGAACGTTGGAAGCTGATCTCAACCATGTATGTGGCCGCAACTAGAGATGTGTGAGGACTTTGATGACTGTGAGTAGCTATTGTGATTTTAATCTGTTCAATCTGAATGACCCAAAAATATGAGTGACGGGTTGAATGTATCCCTCTCTGACAACAATCAACTCTCATGATTAAACACTAATCAATTCTCTACATGGTTTGTTGCCTCCTCGTGCTCTCAAGTAAACTCCGATTTGCTTTTGTTTAAGTGTTAGTCTTCCTTCTTTTCTTCCTAATTGCCTCACTTTTGTCCTTCTCTGTATTATTAGGGTGTTGATATAACCAAAGACTATTGCATGGAGGAGGTGCAACTACAATTCAATAGTGACATTGGAATCAATAAAGAACCCATCTTTGTTAAAGGTTGGTATGTTCTCTAGATCCCCTATTTTACTTTTTTATATGAAGATGATCATGTCCTCTTATTATCCACTATGCAACATATTTTTTTGCCATAATTATTTCTATTCTTTGTTTCAATAAGTTGGTTATACTACTTCGTTGAATTAATTAATGAAAGGTTCGTTCATCTATAATTCATTTGTGAAAAATTGACATATTATTTTTGTTTTCCTCCATGGTCTAGGTGATGCTTGCATTATGTTTTTTTTTTGGTCGGCGAAAAAACTTTGTTGCTATTGATTCCAAAACTTTAGGTACAAGTATAAACGCACCCCCTAACCCTCAAGAGAGGATTACTAAGGCAAACAAAAAATCAATGGTCTTGTATACAAGACCCTAGAGAAAGAGAGATACAGAAAGACAGACACCATAGGAGTCATTATACATAAATTGTACTCCACCCAAACATAAAAAGGAGCTCCACTTTCAATAAGCACACCCACATACTGTGAAGACTTTATAGTTGGAAAGGAGGGCATCCTCTGACTTGAAACACCCATGCTGGCTTAAAACCACAATACCTCAAACTGCTATTGCTAATGAAGAGAATAATCATCAGCACCATTCTTCTGTACCAAGCTAGATCATAAGAGCAACTGTAGCAACTGTGCATCGGTATCAACATCTAGAGATAGGAATCTGACTCCCCTCCCTCTTGGCGTTAAGCACACTTACTGAAGGTAGAAAGAGGAGGAAACCAAATGCAGACCTCCAAACCATCACACTTCAGCACAGCTTCGTAGAAACTCAAACAGAACCAGAAGGAACAAACAGAAACAATCGGTTGACACAGGCACATATCCTCCTTAAACCAGCCACACAATATCCACTTTAACAGGTAGATCAGCTAAAAGAATCACTAAAGGATCGAAACCTAGGCCCCCATCACTAACAGTAAATCTCAACCAAAAAGAAGTGGCTGAAGAACCAAGCAGACCTCCAGAAATCCAATTAGCAGAAGAATCTGTTTCGGAATCGAATACTGGTACGCCAGAATCAGGAACATAATAAGAGGAATGATAGGAAGGTTAATCCCCATCCTTCCTTTTCCTAGGAGTTTTTTTCCTCCTATTTGGCCTGAACTTGTTTAGCGAGTCAGCCTCCCAAAGATCAAGGTCCAGCTCAGAATTGGATTCCGCAATAGACTCATCGTCTTTGTCAAATAGCTTCTCCTTTTCCGGAATGAAACCTGGGGAGAATTCGCAGCTATTCCAAACTCTATTAATCTTACATGAAGAGGAACTCATCTCAGCTCTACTTCGCCTGCTCAAATCCAGCTCCCCAACATGGTTGGGACTCCCAGCACAGAAGACCTGTGATGACCCAGCCGTAACCGGTTCTGGATTGTCGGGAGGGGTGCGAGGCTTTTTCTTACCAGTAGCTGAAAGAACAACATCCATGACTTGTTGAGAAATAGACATGCGGAGGGCACCATCTACTGCAACAGAGTCATCGACATCAGCTTCTGGTTGCTTCAACTCTATCACCCCTTAACTTGTCGTAGAGGCCTTCTTAAAATTCTTTCTGGCAAAGTATCGAGCACCTGGAGGTTTCCCCACTCGGATCTGGAGGTCATTTCCAGGTGGAGCTTTCCTCATCTTCATAGGGCAGATCGTAGCTCTATGTCCAAACCTCTTGCAGTTTGGACAAGTCATCGGCTTAGACAGAGCCTCCACCTTTAGAGTCTTTAGAACAGAGTCAACCTATGCCATCGTCTCCTTCGGAAGCTTGGAATCGAACTGCATCTCAATGCACACCCGCGCATCACCAAGGCAACCTACAGATACGGAGAGATCATCTGCATCCACAGGTCGCCCAATGGTGCTCGCAACACAGGAAATGTGTTGGCGAGTCCAGGGAATCCCCGAGTTTTCAACCCTGAACCAAATAGGAACATGAGTGAAGGAGAGAGGTTGGAGAAGAACTCCCGGCTTCCACGAATGAACCACGATCAGCGACCCGTCCATGAACCACGGATCTTCGTCCAAGATCCTGTCCCTTTCGCCGTTGGAAGGCAACTTGATAATGTAACCTTCTCGTTCCTCGGCAACGACTTCTACTGGGCCGCTAAGTCTCCACTGCCGACAGATCCAACCCAGCAATTGACCAGTGAAGGGCTTCCGACCTGCAAATCTGACAGAGCAGTAAGCCTCCCAATCAGGCGCGACACTGCACTAGCTTGAGATGGAGGCGTAGCTTCGCCCATCCCTGATAGATGGCTCAACGAAATCCAACAACTCCAACTCGACTTCCTTGCAATCCAATCTGCTGAGCTGGAACCAGTCGGCGAGTCAAGGCGGTGAAGGAACCCTTCCTGATCCGGGCGGCGCTTCGGTAGGGTTGGTGGCGGCAGACACTTTCGTGTCCTTGTGCGGTAGATCTGCTGCTATACCCTGAGTCGAGGGACAACCTTCTCCATTCACCACTGATTGACAAGGTGGAGGAGTCACAGACTCAGTGGTCCGATCATCGCCCACTCTACAGATCGCCGATCGCCCTCGCCCCTTTCCTCCGCGGACGCGTCCGCGACCCATCCTTCATGCTTGCATTATGTTCTCTGCATGTTCTAACTATAACCTCTCTAGTTTTAGCTTAATGAATGAAATTCTAAGTGGATTTATCATGCACATATAGAGGTCAATATGCATCTCTAATACAAAAGACCTACACTCTCCACTTTCCTTTCTTCTTTCATGGCCATAGGGCACATGGTTTTGCTTCTTAGCCTAAAAAGCAGTCTGCTCATAATCAAGTTTGATCATCTTTGGAAGGTTGTGGAGATTGACTTTCTCCCTAGACCATTTCCTCGGAGCCTTCTCATGGTCTGGATTGTCTTTATGGAAACATACACATGGAATGATGTCTGGAGGAGGAAGAGGTCTAGTAGGGAATTACACCATGACTGTGGGGGTGGTGTCTTCTTGACTGAAATGTCCATGTAAAAGTAGGTGTATATGAGTTTCCACCCCTGGCTTTGTGTCCGAATTTCCAGGTCTTTGATAAGGTGTTGGCAATGATAATGATTTCTCTAGGTGGTCACATTAGGAAGCAAACCCATACATGGAGGTATTGAGTGTGGTGTCATAGAGATTGATCTCATGAGATGAGTAACATAGAAGGAGCAATTGGTTATCAAAGAATAAGATTCTCTCCAGTATGTTGACAATCTCCACATCTCCTTTGCATCACGCCTTGTTGTGTTGTTGTGCCATTGTGTCTTGCCTCACCCTGTTGTGCTCCTGCATCGTGCATTGGAGTTGTGCCTTGTCTCACCCTACCGTGTTGTTGTGCTATTACGCCTTGCCTCGCTCTACCATGTTGATGTGTCATGCCATGCCTCATTGGCGGTCTTAGAGGAATAAGAGGAAATTAACATGGTAGTTTTGTTTAGTGGGTGTAACTTCAAATCTACCTTGTCTTGGAGTCTATCATCCTGAGGCCATGCTTCTCTTTTGCATATGTTCTGTGGCAAGTCCATGCTCTTTCCTCCAACTCTTACTCTGCTAAATTCTACCATAGTAGATTTTTCCCTCTAAAATAAGGTAGATATAAGTTGCAATTCTTAGTACATACATCATAAGCATACCGTATATACCTCAAGTTATTATTTACATTTGTTAGGCACTATATATTACGTGATAAAAATACATAATACATACATATTCACATGGGTCCCTAGTTGGTCACTCAAGCTATGACCTAACTAAGTCAAATGATTAAATTTCTAATGATGATCCTTCTACCCATCACATTTTTTACCCAACTCTCATATCTTCGATTTAGATCAATTTTTAGGAATCATGCATAAGGTACTCAACTCATATAGTTTGGAGTAACCCAACTTAGGACACATCATTTCACATTTATCTTGCATTTCTCATACATGGGTGGGTAAGTCCTATGACTTTCCCTTTGTGGGTCTCACTCTTTCTCTAGATTTCACCATGTATATCGTCTTAAAACTAGAGATCATCCTTTGTAAAAGAGCATAAGGCTCATGCATATTCAACCTTGTCCTAACTTAGATTGCCTTATCTAAGACAATCCTATACACTTTTATCATCAGGACTTCGTTCATATTTTCAAATTGAATTCATACCACATATAAAACTTAGATCTTGATTAAGTGACTCATATCATCAGAGATCGAGCATAGGTAAGATTATCCATGATCTTATATCACATATCACTCCATAATATATTTCTATGTCACATATCCTGATAAGGCTCCAGACGTCTAATCTCGAACTACTCTCTCTTCTAGAATGAAGCACTCCCTTTCACTTAGGTTGCATGGCTACCTCCACACCTGTGTGAGGAACATACTTCCATAACTACTAACATATATAATAAAATATTATATGGTTTTTCTTCGACAAAGTAAGCTTTAGATAAAATAGTCGAGGCTTGAGACCATTTGGAAACTAAACCAAAATAGATAAACTGAGTGTCCCTCGCATAGTAGAGAGTTTAGTGCCATGTCACCTAGTGAAATGATGAGAACAAGGTGTAGACTAGTGTTTCTAACCAATACATATGAGATCTATATGAAAAGGGTTTCACACACTTGTCTAAACATAGTTCTCAAACATCTAGGTTCTAACCTAGAGGCTAAGTCAAACCTAGTCCTTATTCAAAAACTTAATAAGTTTCTAGGGTTTAAAATGAAAGGAGAAATTTAGTTTATATGTTTCTTGGTTAGAAATTGTTAGGTGTAGCTATTGTTCATGCGTTGATACCAACAAGATTCTGCCTTCCCGAAACCTCATTGGCTCAAGAGGAAAAAATCTAAAAACATTGACCAATCTGATCAGAGAGCATCACGGAAGCAATATACACATACATGAATACACAACCATAACATACACCATAACATTCTCAACATCAACATCTACATTTATTACAAGATGAATTATTACAAATGAATTACAATTACATATTCAAAGAAGCCTTTAATAGTCTATGAACACATATGCTAACTAGGATCTTTTACAATAGCTATAACCTGTATAATTAATCACTTCCCATCAGTTCTCTCATGCTAGCTCTGAACCTAAAACATACGTGAAACAACAAATCAACACATAAGTTTTTGTGTACTTGGATAGAATGATACATACATTTATGATTTTCCTAACTTTGAAAATATTTGTAGAAATAAAGAAAGATCATACGAAATAGTTCTTTATTAAAAGAAATATGCCAATTTTAGTCATTTTTCTAGATGAGTTGCATTATCAAGATTGACTAGTATCAAAACATATATGTTGGACCCTATCTCGTGTTCCAAATACTTTGGGAACTCCATGTACATCGTGTGCTCTAGGGAGGTGTAATAGTCAACATTAATCCATTCCCTCATGAGGGGAATAAGAACACCTTAATAACTACAAAACACCTACTCATACATTATGTTTTTCAAGTGACAAAACATCGAGTATTACATCATAATACTACATCAAATATTTGTAAATAAAAGAGCATACATACATATATTTATTTCAACCATGAAAACCATAGTCATATAATTAAATAAACCCACATACCTGATTTCAGAGATTCCTATTTATATTGTAGACCATCTACATCTCTGGTCATCACTTGATTAACAACAATTAATCATCATCAATAATTTTTCATCATATTATAGGTATTTTAGTTCCAAACTAGGGTTTAGCCAAACATAGTTTCAAATTGACCTTAACTGGTCTATGCTATTTTGGTACTGATCTAGAGGTCACTATTTAGGTCTGGTTCAATTTTCATAATTCTCTGATGCTTGGTTTATTTTCTAAAATTGATATGAGGTTAATAACATCTAATTAGTTATTAATGAGGAAAGACATATATTTTGGCAATATAGTCAAATTAGAGTCCATATTTAGTTTATACATGATATTGGACTTCATGACTATTTTTCTTAGATTTAATATACATCATGTGTTAATTATAACATTTGAATGAACCCTAAAAGGGGATTATCTTCTATATTAGGAATGATCAATAATAAAGGATCCAAAGAATGATGTAAGGGTCTGATAATAATGCTTGTATTTTTCTGATACCATTGGTATATTGAGGGAGATTATTGAATAAGGGAGCTATTTTTCATGAATAATGTAAGATTTACATATTATATGAGGCATTACCTCATTAGCAAAATTAAGGGTCGTTTGATATCCTATCAAGGGTCTTGGATAAGTGCCACATCACCAATGTAGAGAAGATGTGACTTGTTGTAACACCCGACCCACTGCCCTAGGATCTAGTAGAGTTTCAGGAATGACGACTGGCCCCACAGACCACCACTAGCCTTAACTACGCACTTTGTCCTCACTGATGCGCAAGCCAGGATCAACTTCCCGACTGGTCACCCATCCTAGTACTACTCCAAGCTGAGCATGCTTAACTATGGAGTTCTTTAGTGACAGGCTCCCGGAAAAGGAGGTGCACCTTAGTGATATGGGTAGTCCAATCATTCCTTTTAAGATCATGTTATCTAAGGCCTCAAATCCTGAGATGTTATAATCTCCCCCACTTAGACTCTTGATGTCCTCGTCAAGGTTCATCTATATGGCCTCATAATCTGACCCCATTTCAGTGCAGACCCACAATGGCCCAAGGAAAGCTAGCTCCCGATCACAGAATATCAGTGCAAGGGTGGCTACGTCAACCATGGACAACCCTTTCATACATGCCTGGACCGCACGGCTCAAGATTGGCATGTCACATGCCCATGTGGGCCCCATCTACTGGAGGGGTTATGGCTTTGATACCATTTGTAATTCTCGGGCCCACTGCCCTAGGCTCTAGTAGAGTTTTAGGAATGACGACTGGCCCCACAGACCACCACTAGCCTTAACTGCACACTTTGTCCTCACTGACGTGCAAGCCAGGATCAACTTCCCGAATGGTCACCCATCCTAGTACTACTCCAAGCTGAGCACACTTAACTATGGAGTTCTTTAGTGATGGGCTCCCGGAAAAAGAGGTGCACCTTGGTGATATGGGTAGTTCAATCATTCCTTTTAAGATCATGTTATCCGAGGCCTCAAATCCTAGGACGTTACACTTGTCTTTCGCTAGCTTGGTCTTACCCCACGCTACCTTAATGGGCCCTACATGGTTTCCCTCACCCTCTCTTTCTTTGTGAGTTAAAGACCACCTGATCGGGTTTCTCTTCCTCCATTATTCCTTCCAATGTATGGGCATCACCATGAGGGAAAGACCTGTTGTGAGCTTTGAAGCTAGGTCCTTGCCCCTTTCGTCACTACATATCCCACAGTTACCTTTGATAGTTAGCTAGGAGGCATTACAACCTCCCAATTACCCATGACGTCCCGATCTGGTTCCCAACTACTATGATTGACGTCCACAGAGTGAGCATGATGAATCTAGAAGAAGAAAGTGTATTCCAGACAACCAGGATGGTTATGGACGCGTTTGGGTGAAGTTTGACTAGGTTTGCCCCTCTTTTTGTCCCACTTGCTCGCTCTCTCTTCATCGATTTCTTATGTCACCTATATCTTTGAGGGTGGTGCTACTTTTGTTCCCTTCCTTCCTACTGTTCTTCTATATTAGCACCATTGTGACTTCTCAGGCTCAGTTGAGAGGAGCATGGATGATCATGACTTCCAAGCTCTACTTCCTTGTGTTCCTCAGCTACTGGATGGAGCGCAAACAATTGAAGGCCTCTCAATAAGGCGTGAGATTGACGCAAGCACCATCTCCATACCCTAGCTCGGTCAGATGTGGGAAAGTGAGACGCAACTAGAGGTGAAAAAGGGGGTTTTGGGTCCTATGGTTTTCCCTGAACAGAGAAGTTTCTAATGGATATGATGGGTTTATAGGGATGGACAATGACAAGAAGTTTCCATGGTGATGCTTGGCATCCATCACTCATCTAGAAATCTCTCATATTTCCATCAAAGGGTAGTTTTAATGGGTCATTCAGATCTTAGGAGTGTTATAAAAGCCACAGTTAATTCAAAATATTTGGTAATTTGCACTATGATCCATGATATGTGAGATCATCATTGAGATGGGTCAAGGTATATCCTTCTAGGTAAGCCAGAGGTTGACAAAAAGAGGTAGGCCATCATATCACTTAGGAAGGGAGAAATTTGGTAATGGCCATAAGTTGAGGGTTGTACCCGACAAGAAAGATGATGTTACACAAAATTGCCACATTCTACATAGTAATTAATCAAATAGAAATAATTCTACCACATTTTATATCATTAATGTCCACAAATTCAGATCATTATATCTCTTTGTAGGACCTCTAACCATCCTAAAATTTAGATTTACATTTATGAACCTTTAAATCATATTCTCTCTAGGTTTTAGGGATAAAATCTAAAGTTTGTCCACTTATTTAATTCATCTAAGTAACTCCATATTTAAGGGTATTATTGTGAAGTACAATCATTATTTGATCTCCAATTGAAACAAGACTATCATGATGTAGACTAGGTTCATTGTTCAACCATTCAGGTTCATGTATATCAGTTATGAATTTTCAACCACATAAATACTCAATTTGATTAACAAAAGATATTCAACATTATTGGACTCAAATAAGTGTTTCTTGTTACACCTTTTGAGTAATAAAAACCAATAATTGAAAAAGTGATTCCTCAACTTATCTTTAAATACATATGCTACATTCAAGGTCCTCAAAAATCTAAATTAGGCATCAATCATTGAAAACTGGGTCATTACAGTATCAACGTTAAAGCAAGAGTCATCTTTATGAAGTAGGACAAAGCATGCTCTTTTGGCTCCTACATCTAAGTCATAGAATATTTTGTTAAATATCTTCGCAATGAGCATGTCGTCAATGCTAAAAATATGGACTTTGATGTGCTCACATCCATTGGTTGACTACTTGTCAGCCTGTGCAATTGAAACCTCTTTGATGGGAGACATGGACTCCATTATTTGTTTAATATCAGATGTAGGGTTTGCAAAGAACAAATCCTCTAGCTTTTAGCTAGCAAGAATATCAAATACTCTTTTCCAAATGACCAATTCCTTCAAGGTTGATGCAAAGTGTGTAGCTCGATAGGGTTTCTTCACCATCCACTTATAGTTAACCAAATGCTTCTGATCATAAGGCTGGAAATCTCATTGTGGGTAGCTTGGGATGCCATCATAGCTAGAATGGTGAGACGTAGCCTTTTCCTAGCCTACTCGATGGGGGATTTAGGGTGAGTTCTCTTCTTTCCTTGCTATGGCATAGTGTCATCTATAGGTGTTACATCCTCAAATGTGATTCATGGATGTTCCTATAAAAATGTTTGTAAATTAATACATGATGTGGATAGACTTGATAGAATTGAAGAAGGCTATGAAGTGGCTAAAATGCAATCTACCTCGAGGATAGAGGTTGACAAATATTTGAATAGGACAAAGAGGTTTATAGGGTGTTAGAGATCGACACCAATTAATATTTCTTTGGAGGTTGATAGGACTTTGGAGGCTGATATGTCTTT